>QPKB01000006.1:40480369-40500295 GCA_003546025.1 Camphora micrantha | reverse complement strand
ATTACTATGTAATGCCAAACTCAAGAAACAATACAGTTCAACATATTAATTTCGGTTAATTACAAATTAACGGATACAATTCAATAAACAATTCTTTTAGAATTCAATTCAAATTATGATCCATTTTTTGTACAATTCACTATACAAATTCAGTTAAATAATACCAATCATTCAGGTGTAATCCTCAGTTATTTAATTTACGTGTTATTCTAGATGAACATCACAATTTATGTGAATTTTGTACATTAAAGTCCCTTTAATTAACACTCATGGAGGTAAAACAGTACAATGACAACCTTGATACAATCAATAGGTTATTTTCTTACAATTTAGGAATTAAACCTGAATTTCTATTAGGACATCATCCTGAATGTCGAGCGACTCCTTTAATTCATTCAAGTAATGACAAACAGAGACAAGCTCGCTCGAGCGGATGCATGCAGAAGGTGGTTCACTCAAGCGGACTCATATTCGCTAAAGCGGACGCTTCAAAATTCCAATTTCAGAATTCTGAATAGTCTTCTCCTTTCGTTCAAAATCACTCTTAACCTGCAAATAAACATTGGAACCTCTCGTTCCCTTCTAAAACATCATTCCACACAAAATTAACAACACTTCTAATCCATTTAAACACCATTGAATCAATCCATTCATTCAAATTAACTCCATATCTATAACAACATGATTCAAGAATCTAACTCTCACCAAATCAGATGGAAACTACATCAATTAGCATTCAATCATTAGTAAATTGATTACACTTGCCTTTGATTTTGAATTTCAAGACAAAGACCCCTTTTGTATGAGCTTGGCTTGAGATTAAAACATCTTCAATTCAAACCCTAATCCCATAAAAACAACCAAAACATATTTTTCTATAAATTGTTGAACAAACAACAATCTCCACATTGAATATAACTTAGAAAATTCTGTGGAACTATCAAACACTTACCTTAACACTTAAAGAAGAGAAAATCTGAATTTTTCTTCTCAATTTCTAACTCCAAAGATAAAGAAGATGAAGTTAACAACTATCCTTCTCCAAAAATTACTTATAAAGTCTCTCTTCAACATTTGAGAAATGAAAAAATGAAGAACAAAGAAAGAAGAACTGACCTAAATTTAGCTTCCAGCAGCTTTGAAACCAAAAAGACTGTCTGAAATGAGTTTTGGACTCTTCTCCAACTCTTATAACAACACTTTTACACAAAAGTCCTCTTTTACATGCTTATTTCTAGTTTGAGTCAATTCAAGACTCACTTGACTCATTTTAAGTCAAATGAAAACGCGTATGTTATGAAAATTAATATACTCATTGAGATACACACATTAGTATCAAGTTTCACTGTATCTGACGAAATACGTTAAAATCTGTATTTACGGAAACGTCCCTAATTCCATCCATTTGAGTTTAAAATCAACTCAATCAAGTCAATTTCTTCTAAATTCAGTTCACTAAGTCCAATTCATTCACTTGTGACTAATCTAATTCATTTTGACCATTAATCATACTTAATTAATCCACACTAATCTAAATTAATTAGTGCTAAACGTGATTAGTTCGGGAAGGGGTGTAACATTCTCCTAAACTTTTAGAATCATTTAGTCATCCGAATAAAACATAATAAAAAAAATTACCAAAACGAATAACTCTGGATATTTTCGAGCCATTTGTTCTTTTAATTCCCATGTGGCTTCATTGGGTTCATGATGTGCCCAAAAGACTTTAACCCATTTGATCGTCATCGTACGAAGAATTTGCTCCTTAAAATTAATAATTTGAACTGGCTTCTCAACATATGTGGTATGCAGTTGTACTTGAATCTCATCAGAGTTGATGTTATGTGTAGAATCCGCAAAATACTTTCGAAGCATCGATACATGAAATACATTATGGATACCGGAGAGTCACAATGGAAGATCTAGACGATAAGCCGCGTCTCCAATTCTACTCTTTATCTTGAAAGGTCTGATATATCTTGGTGAAAGCTTCACTTTCTATCCTAATCAGATAGTACCTTTCATTGGAAAGTCTTCAGCAATACCCAATCATCAATGACAAACTCCAAATCACGCCAATGATTATTAGCATAACTTTTCTGCCTTGATCGGACTACTTTCAATCTATCTTGTACTCTTTGTACTTTTTTAGTTATTTCTACAATAACAGTAGGACCATGGAAACTTCTTGTTCTAACTTCTTCCGAGCTAACTGGAGTCCTACATCTTCGACCATACAATGCTTCAAACGGTGTCATTTCAATACTGAAGTGATAATTGTTATTGTATGCAAATTCACACAACGCGAGATGTTCATCCCAATCACTACCAAAGTCCATAACATTGGCACAAAACAAATCCTCCAAAGTCTGAATTGTCCATTCAGAAAGCCCATCTGTTTGAGGATGATATGCGATACTAAATTGAAGTCTAGTACCCATTGAATTCCAGAATGACTGCCAAAATGTAGAAACAAACTGACTGTCTCAATGTGACACAATCGAAACTGATGTTCCGTGTTATTTAGTCACTTCCCTCATAAACAACTTGGACATTTCATTGAATCACATATCCTTTCTAAATGGAAGAAAATGTGCAAACTTTGTAAGATGATCCACAATCACCCATACGGTATCATGTTGTCTCCTGATCATTGGTAAGCCAGATACAAAGTCTATAGTCAAGTGTTCTCATTTCCATCTAGGAATATGTAAGTGATGAAGTAATCCGGGAGGCTTTATGTGCTCAAATTTCACACGCTGACAAGTTAAACATGAAGATACATAGCCTGCTATCTCCCGCTTCATATTATTCTACAAAAACCTATCCATAAGATTTATATACAATTTTGTACTTCCTAGATGCATAGAATATCAGGTGTGATGAGCTTCAAATATCACTGCCTGCTTCAAATCTTCTTGTACTGGTATACACAATCTGTCTTTGAAATGGAGAACTTCTTCAACCAACATAAAATCTGGTCTAATTGCAATGTTATCTCTGATTTTCACCAATTCAAGATCTTCGAATTATCTCTCCTTGATCTGTTTGATAAGAATCGGTTCAAATACTGACATTGATGTAACCATAATTCTATTGTCCACCATTTCAATGGACACATCCAAATCTCTAAACTCTTCAATCAAATGTCATCCACCCACCAGCGATGCCAAGTTAGCAAATTTGCGACTCAAAGCATCAGCCACTACATTACCTTTTCCAGCTACATAGGTGAACGGAAAATCATAATCTTTAATAAGCTCTAATCAACGATGTTGCCTTAGATTTATGTCCTTCTGAGTTAACAAATATTGAAGGCTTCTATGATCACAGTGAACTTCAAAAGTTTCTCCATAGAGATAATGCCTCCATTGCTTCAAAGCAAAAACAACTGCCGCGAGCTCTAAATCATGAGCAGCATAGTTTTTCTCATGTTCTCTCAACCGACGCAAACCATAGGCAATGACTTGCCATTCTACATCAGCACATATCTCAATCCTATACCGGAAGCATTAGAATAAATTACAAATCCTCCTCTTCCATCAGGTAATGACAAGATTGGGGCTGAGATTTATCTATGTTTCAACATTTGAAAACTGTATCACATTCATCGTCCCATAGAAATGGGATGTTATTCCGAGTCAGTTTTGTCAATGGTGCTGCAATTTTAGAGAAGTCTTTCACAAATCTTCTGTAATATCCAGCCAATCCTAAGAAGCTCTGAAATTCTGGAACATTCTTCGAACTTTGGCACTTAGTAATGACTTCAATCTTAGCTGAATCCACAGCCAGTCCTTCTCTAGTAATTTTGTGACCCAAGAATGCCACCTGCTGTAGCAAAAAATCACACTTCTCTAGCTTTGCAAGTAACTGATTGTCTCTCAACAATTGCAACACTGTTCTCAGATGGTGTGAATATTCTTGCTCTGACTTTGAATATACCAGTATGTCATTAATGAAGATCACAACAAACTGGTCTAAATAAGCAGTATAAATTATGTTCATCAAAGCCATAAACACTGCAGGTGCATTCGTCAATCCAAAATGCATAACTTGAAATTCATAATGCCCATATCAGGTCCTGACTGCAGTCTTCTGTACATCCTGATCTCTAACACAAATCTGGTGATATCCAGATCGGAGATCAATTTTAGAAAAATATGATGTACCCTCAAGTTGATCAAACAACTGATCAATTCTAGGCAACGGATATTTATTTCTTATGATTATCTAATTTAGTTGCCTATAATCGATACACATGCGTAGGGTGCCATCCCTCTTCTTGACAAATAATACAAGTGCTCCCCATGGTGAGACACTAGGCTTAATAAAACCTTTGTCGAGAAAATCATGTATTTGCTTCTTCAGCTCATGCAATTTAGATAGTGCCATTCTATATGGTGCCCGAGATATAGGTGCAGCACCCGGCACAAGTTCTAAAGTGAAATCTACTTCCCTTGCTGGAGGTAGACCTGGCATTTCTTTAGGAAATATGTCTGGAAATTCACAGACTACAGGAATGTTTTCTATTTCTTTCATTGGCTTCTTTTCAGTGATGAATGCGATGTAGCCTTCACAACCACTTCGCATCATTCTTTCAGCCTTCATTGCTGAAACAAGCATCGTATCAAATTTCTTTTGAGTTCCTTCAAATAATACACTGGAATTGGCTTCATCTACTTTAAAAGTAATGATTTTGCAAAAAACAATCCAAACAGGCTCTATACTTTGCAAGCCAATTCATGCCAAAAATTACATCAAAATCTTTCATAGCCAACACTACTAAATCTGCTGGCATTGACACCTCATTGATTTTAACACTACATTGAGGTACATATAATTCACATACTACTTTTCTTCCCAATGGAGTAGTGACTGTAAAATCATATGACAATTGTCTAATCTATTTTTGCATATCACAAACAAATAGAGGTGTTACAAATGAATGATTAGATCCAGGGTCAAATAATGCAACCGCTAGTCTATTATCAACATAAATTATACATTCCACAACATTAGCTGCAGCTTCAGCTTGTTCCCTATTTGCAGCATAGACTTGACCTGTAACTTGAGGCTTATTCTGTTACTGCTGTTGCCGTGGTTGCTATTGTCTTTGACGTTGCTGCCATTGACGTTGCTGCTGTTGCTGTGGAGGAGCTGGAAATATTGCCTGTCCCTGAGGAGGCTATTTCTGTGGAGCTCGGTTATCTCTTCTAACTCTGGAACACTGAGTCATCTTGTGTTCCATTGAACCACATACTAGACATGCCATAGTATTTATCCAACAAGCTTCAGTTTTGTGAGCTTTTTCACATGTCTTACAAACTGGTTTAGCTTCAGCTTTAGCAACATATTTTTGTCTCTTGTTCTTGAATTTACCTCCGTTTTTAAACCAAGAACTTCCACTCCTTTTAGGACCAGCATTTGTTTCTAATTCCTCTCGATGAACTTCTTCAGCAATATATGTTTTGTCTACTGCATCATCAAAATGTGTAGGCGTCTGACCTACCGGACCATTTTCTTATAAGATAGATTCAAACCATTTATGAATATCTTTATCTTCTTTTTTTTCTGTATCTATCAAGTCCTTGGCGTATTTAGACAGTTGTAAAAATGTATGCATAGGCCTTGTCACAGTCATTTGCCCCTGTTTCAAGTTCTAAAATTATGATTCTTTCATTTGCCTCACATGCTCTGGAACAAAGTTCCTTTCAAACTGTTTTCTAAAAGTCTCCCAAAGAGTTGCTGCAGGTGTTGCAACTACTATACTTTTAACACCCTTCCACTATTCCTTCGCTACATCCCGTAGCGTGGAAGAGGCGAGTAACACATGCTGCTTCGGAGTACACACAATTGTATCAAACACATTTTTGATGTGTTGTATCCACTCATCTGCTACTAATGCATCTTCCTTACCATGAAACTCAGTGGCTCCCCTCTTCCTAAATTGTTCATAAAGAATGTTAGGATCTTTCTCTTAAGACTGCACTACTACCTGAGTACCAGCATTAGGCGGTGGTTGAACTGGTGGTGCTAGTAAAGCTTGCATATGGGCCTTCATCTGAACTTGCACTTGTAACATGGCATTGATATGAACTTGCATGTTTAATTGTGCTTTATGGCTTTTAGCCATCTACTAATTACTCCTTATTATTTGATCATTGCCTCGAACTAATTGTTCCATTATAGCAGCAAACATAGCATCATTATTTGGAGTAGGAGGTGTAGGTGTAGGACCTTCATTCCCACTAACCATATAATCAAGATTATCATTCTCATTTCCTCCGCTTCCTGAGCCAGAAGCCATTATGAAAAAAACACAGGAAGATAAGATAGATATCTTTATACTCCCATTACATATATATTACATATACTGAAAGCAAATCACATTTAGTGAAAGCAATTAAATCACAAATCCAAAATTAGGATTTGATTCGCAATCTGACGTTTTCTCACCCGTCTCCTTACAATTTCTAAGGATTTTAAAACTTTCTTAACTCTTTCATTTGCTCTGATACCATACAATAAGTATGACATGACCTGAACCCAAGATTATGATTAATACGAGTTAATCTCGAGTCGCGTCGCATACTTACTCCCGTGAACCTCAATCACAAGAAAATTCACAAGGGATATCAAATAATACATTATGCGGAATATAAACAAATATACATTGTTCATGTATATTACAAAACTCATTTACATTATGTACAACATCCACTTACATATTTAAATACAATGCAAGAAATGAAAAGTGTGAAACGTTTCAAAACCAATTCCAACTCAAAGTTTTTCCAAAAATAATTTCTCATATGCTGTTTTCATTCTCCACATTCATATCAAATCTTATCCTCCTAGAGGAACCAGAGTGGTCTCCTCCGCTAGCACTGAGGCCTGGGTAGGATCGGCATGGGCAGCTGTACCTGTAATACCATCAATAACACTATGAATTCAACAATTCAGCAATGTATAAACAATTACATGATTGAACATACTAATTACACATTTAATCCATCTAACTCATTGTTAGACCAATACAAATACAATTCAAAGTCAATAAGAGTCTTTATTATTTAACAAACTACAATAGCATTTCATTTCAATTCACATCTTCCTAAAAAAGGAAGGAATCATTTTCCATGCGAAATGAATCATTTATTGTGGGATTTATCAGTGCTGGGGTCATGGACTACTGACATCACCACAGAGCTTCGGAACACTCCCAAATAATCTGCTGCAACAGAAACAGCTCTAATGAGCTTTAAGAAATCACTATGTAATGCCAGACTCAAGAAATAATACAGTTCAACACATTAATTTTGGTTAATTACAAATTAACGGATACAATTCAATAAACAATTCTTTTAGAATTCAATTCAAATTATGATCCATTTTTGGTACAATTCATTATACAAATTCAGTTAAATAATACCAATCATTCAGGTGTAATCTTCAGTTATTTAATTTACGTGTTATTCTAGATGGACATCACAATTTATGTGAATTTTGTATATTAAAGTCCCTTTAATTAACACTCATGGAGGTAAAATAGTACAATAATAGCCTTGATACAATCAAAAGGTTCTTTTCTTACAATTCAGGAATTAAACCTGAATTTCTATTAGTTTCGGTTAACCCATAATTCATTTTAGTTTCAAATCTAGGAATACAATTCTTGGAAAAAATCCAAGTATACTTAAAGTATATTCGATTGACCATTTGGTCAAACAAACTTTATCATTGGTTAACTAAATATAATTTAGTAACCTGTTATAATCACTAAATATCCTTAATTAAAAGAAGGAATTCGAATCTCAATCAAGAAAACAACCGAAACATTTGCTTCAGAGCGGACCCTGGTTCGCTCGAGCGGATGTCATCCAGAATGTTAGTCACTCGAGCGACCCCTCCAATTCATTCAAGCGATGACAAACAGAGACAAAATCGCTCGAGTGGATGTTCATTTGCTCGAGTGAATGCAAACAGAAGGTGGTTCGCTTGAGCGGACTCATGTTCGCTCAAGCGGACGCTTTAGAATTCCATTTTCGGAATTCTAAACCGTCTTCTCATTTCATTCAAAATCACTCATAACCTACAAATAAACATTGGAACCTCTTGTTCCCTTCTAAAATATTATTCCACACAAAATTAACAACACTTCTAATTCATTTAAACTCCATAGAATCAGTCCATTTATTCAAATTAACTCCATATCTATAACAACATGATTCAAGAATCTAATTGTCACCAAATCAAATGGAAACTATATCAGTTAGCATTCAATCATTAGTAAACTGATTCTACTTGCCTTCGATTTTGAATTTCAAGACAAAAACCCCTTTTTATGAGCTTGGCTTGAGATTAAAACCTCTTCAATTCAAACCCTAATCCCATAAAAATAACCAAAATAGATTTTTTTATAAATTGTTGAACAAACAACAATCTCCACATTGAATATAACTTAGAAAATTTTGTGAAACTATCAAACACATACCTTAACACTTAAAGAAGAGAAAATCTGAATTTTTCCTCTCAATTTCTAACTCCAAACATGAAAAAGATGAAGTAAACAACTATCCTTCTCCAAAAATTACTTACAAAGTCTCTCTTCAACATTTGAGGATGAAGAAACGAAGAACAAAGAAAGAAAAACTGAGCTAAATTTTGCTTCCAGCAGCTTTGAAAACAAAATGACCGTCTGAAATGAGTTTTGGACTCTTCTCCAGCTCTTATAACAGCACTTTTACACGAAAGTCTTCTTTTACATGCTTATTTCTAGTTTGAGTCAATTCAAGACTCACTTGACTCATTTTAAGTCAAATGAAAACACGTATGTTATGAAAATTAATATACTCATCGAGATACACACGTTGGTATCAAATTTCACTGTATCCGACGAAATATGCTAAAATCTGTATTTACAGAAAAGTCCCTAATTCCATCCATTTGAGTATAAAATCAACTCAATCAAGTCAATTTCTTCTAAACTCATTTCACAAAGTCCAATTCATTCACTTGTGACTAATTTAATTCATTTTGACCATTAATCATACTTAACTTAACTAATCCACACTAATCTCAATTAATTAGTGCTAAACGTGATTAGTTCGGGACGAGGTGTAACATCAGCTCATGCAGCAACGAACACTAAAAAATTGGCAAGGAGTTAAGAGGATTCTTCGATATCTGAAAGGGATCATCAACTATGGGCGTAGAATCTTATCTAAATCTTCCTGTAACCTCTATGCTTTCTCTGATGCGAGGGGGAGTGTAAAGGAGATAACAAATCTGGACCACAAATGGACACATCAAGGTATCAGGAAGTGGACTAGCCAAGGCATCATCAAATGGACCCGCCACGTTAGTAACACGTCAGCAATACAACATTGCGTGAATCCACAAGAATATAATCTTGTGAATCCACAATAATATATCACAAATATTTAGTGATCTAATGAGCTGGTCCTAATTAGAATTGGCTAAGACAGAGTCAACTAAATCTTTGAATGAAGACTTGGATATAGCTGGCCTGAGTTGTGATTGATCTTCTTGATTTACTATTTTCCAAATGTATTGAACAGAGAATCTTCTTTTAAGGAAACAAACACATTATATAATGAGAATCATGAGAATGGGAATAGGCACGTTTTGAAGTTTGAATACCTATCCTCTTTACAATACTCTCATATTTCCTCATAGTTTCATAAAACTAAGAAAAACCATTACACAAAACAATGCACAATCAAAGCTAAAGTATTGAAGAAGACAAAAAGTAAGGATCTGAAAGGAGATGACGAAAATTTGTAATTATAAAATTGGGTGTTGAAGGGAGAAGATGAAAACAAGAAGATAAATGGAAATGATGATAATAGATGAGAAGAGGATCTAGGGTTGGTAGAGGAGAATAAAGGCGTGGGCTCATGGAATGCACTTGAAAATCATGATTTTTTGTCGCGGATGCAGAAGGATGAGGCTCCCATGTTTTCTTCTTATTCTCTTTGTTTCCTTCTTTTTCCATTCAAGTGCCCATTTTAGGATTTAAGGTTCCTTTGACATCAACAAAACAAGGGCAAAACGGAAATGAGAAATCAGGATTTGGGCTAGAGGAGCTCTGCTCTTATTTTAAGAATTTGGGGTCCCAGTTGTAGTTTCCATGTTTAGTGGGATTTTTTTGGTAAATTTGTCCCAAAAATATTTTTTTAAAAATTAATACTTCTTCTCTCTCCCTCATACACACACACACATATACATGAGGAATTCTACATAATGCCCCTTTCAAAACGGCGTATTTTTGCCCCGATCTAATATAAATGCAAGAGAGAAACAATCATTAAACCTTTATTTATGTACACCAATATTCTAGGGATTTTTTTAAGGGGCTTTTGGTGGTAGGTCCCTCATCATTTGCTTTTTAGCCTAAGGTCCACAATATTTTATTGTACCGGCAGCAGTCCTCTCATGAAAATGACGCAGTGAAAAAGACAAAAAAAGCCCCTACACACATCAGCAAAAAGGCTTCGCTTAAAACCGCTTGAAACCATTTCAGAGAAGCAAAAATCAGATTCATCTAAATTGCAGAAGCAAAAAATGAAGACGAAGGAAACTACGAGACCTAGAAGCAAACTCAACTAATCGAAGTCCTCCATCATCTGAATCGTCTTCACTTGGTTAGAAAAAGTACTGCTTCCATTCCTAAAAAGAAGATGTATAAGATAATTTCTTCTGAAAAAAGCCTAAAAACCTAATTTGATTTCATTTTTCTCTGATTTTATCTATTCTTTATGCTCAACTCTATGTAGGCAATGGCTAGAACAAACCTCAATTCAAGAGAAAAAGCAAGCGAAAGTTAGATAAATTTGTTCGAAACTCAGAAAAGTTGTTCAAAACTTAGATAAATTTGCTTGAGTTTTGCTAGAAGTTCAGATAAGTTTACTAAAAAATCAGATAAATTTATCTACGTTTTGGCAAATTTATTTTGGTTTTTTTCCAGTTTATCAGAGTTTCTGGAAAATTTATCTGAGCTTTGCGACACCCAAAGTCAGAATACAGAAAATCAGATTCTAATAAAAACCGAAATCCAAAACAAGAACACTTGATGACCATGATCCAATCGAGAAAAGAGAGAAAGGTAAAATAAGCAAAAGAGCAAACTGCTCTCTTTCAAATTAGTTGTAGAGAGAGAGATTTGAAAAAGACTTTAGATGAAAGAGTAAGAGAAAGTAAAATTGTTTCTATCTTTGAAGAAATGAAAGAGAGAGAATCGGAAGTTATGGTGGCGATGGAAGGTGTTCTACAATAATATTCCATAACCATGGAAAGGAATGGAAAATGGAAAATGAGAGAGAAGAAGACGGAAAGAGTTCTCTAGGACAACAGAGAATAAGAGAGAACTCAGCGTAGGAATGAGGGTTGAAAGGGGCAAATTAGTCATGAAAATATATAACGTGGAGTATTAGGAACTTCTCACTAGAATTCTCCAGCTATCTGGACTATAGACATTAGAGAAAAAGTTGTTGGACTGGATGCCTTGTAAGACCGTGCTTAGGGACCGTTGGCCAATTTACCCTTCTTTTAAAGTAGATGGTAGATAAGATGGAGGAAGAGAAATCGTGCCCCTCCCACTTTTCATGGAGCATTTAGTTAGATATAAGGGCCATCAATACTTTTCAATCTAACGGTGGGACCAACTCATATTTGACCCAAATCAATTGATGACCCAAAACATGAGGAGGCCATTTATTTTGATTGGTATGGATTTTTCATTACCTGGCCCCACCAATGATCTCCAGCGAATAGTCTATATGAAAGTAAGTCTTAGAAAAAAGCCATCGAACTCCCAGATTTAATCACAAATTAGAGATTTTCAAGAAATTAGGGAAGTGAATCTTGACTGATTTGTTCAAAGAAAGAGAAAAAGTAGGAAATGATTAGTTACCTTTTCAAATAAAACAAAATGAGAGTTATTAATGAGCATTTAAGCTTTTTAAGTGATATGATTAGGTGGTCTCTCCTCTTATTCGTTGAAGATAAGGGCGTTTTTGCCCGGGTGTCATGTAGACCTCCCTTATATATATGTGTGTGTGTGTGTGTGTGTGGGGGGGGGGGGGGGGGGGCGGCAAGGCATCTCCTAAGCTCAAGCTTAGGATAAGGTAAGTTCAAGTATGTGGTGGGGCCCACTAGGGACCCACATGGGGATGGGGATGGAGGGATTTCAAGGACTTCCTAGGACTTTCATCTCTGCAAAAAAATCTATCACAACCGTGATTTCTATCATCTCCATCTAAGCCTCAAAAGTTTAATGGTCAACAGTCCGTTCAGATCGGTATACAGTCGATCCAACGGTCCAATAAATTTGGATTTGACCGAAAGTTGGTGGACATGTGCATTTCAGGGGGGTTGTGTGTTTGGTCCATTTGGATGGACCAAAGGTGGGCGCCACAAGCGTAAACTTATAGAATTTTATCCTAAACTTGAACTTAGGAGAGCCTTTCCATATATATATATATATGTATATATACACACACAAGTTACACCCCGACCCAATTTAACCCTGATTAGTACTAATTAAGTGCATTTTAGCTCAATTAATTATGTTTAATTGCTATTTATGGTAATTAGTGTTTAATAGTTCTCATAGACTGAGTTAATTGAGCCTTGAACCTTGGATAGGTGAGTGGGAACCAATTTGACTTGGTTGGGTAAAGTCAAGTTCTTTTTTTTTTTTTTTTCGTAAATATGAGTTCTCGCATTTTGCATAATTTGCACGTTATATTGACATCATCGCGTGTAATTTGATAAATACGTCAATTTTCGTATTTGACTTTACCTCATTTGAACAACCATTGAATATTTGGACCTTCGTTTGACCCAAATTGGAAATACACAAATTTGGTGGACTTTATTGCAAAAAGACAATCTTATTCCTTATATATATAACTTAACCCCTTTCTTTTCTTTTCCTTTCCATTTCTTTTTCTCTCTTCTCTCTTCTTCTTCTTCTTCATTTCATTTCTTTTCCCTTCTTCAATCAACAAGAGACCTAGTGTATGTGCCTTAGGAACTAAGAAAGGAACTCATCTTCATCATCTTCATCTTCCTCTCTTCTCTGGAGGCAAGATACCATCTCCTTCATCCTCTACTCTTGTCAAAATTCGGACTTCTTGTTGAGGTAGGAACCAAACCCCTTCTTGTTTTATGTTCTTAAGTGCATTAGAGTCAAAAGGACCACTCGAGAAGACATACATGAATATTCATTCCATTTTCCTTGTGTATTTGGCATTAGGGTTTGGATATTTGGGGTTTTGAGTCCCTTTGAGCCAAGTGTGTGAGTTAAGGATTTGGAAAGCTCTTAATTGAGGCAAGTATAAGTTCTAATTTGGGTTGCATAATGATTGACTTCCATTTGATTCAAGAAAACTCTTTTTCTTATGATTCTATTTCTAGATATATATATATATATATATATGAGTAAATCACTTATATGGTTTTGATGAATGAAATGGATGGAAGAATTATATGATGTGAAGATGGGAGTAAGGAGACTCCATTTGTGCAGGTACTTAGTGGAAAGAAGTTGCAAAATGGATGGAGGAAGAAATGAATGAAAATCCTACGGTCAGGAATTTTGGACAGCTCGCTCGAGCGAACTGGAGCAGTCGCTCGAGCGAACCTCCTTCTGAAACATTGGGTCAAGCGATCAAAATAGACCGCTCGAGCGACCACACCTCTGAAGACCTCGCTCAAGCAAACGAATTGAGTCGCAAGCGACTAACATTCTAGATAGGTTCGCTCGAGCGAACTTGGGTCCACTCGAGCGAACCTGAAGCAAAATTATGGCCATTTTTCTGACCTAAATTTGGGTAAATTACTACCCTTAATCTATTATAACCCACCTTAATTACCCTTAGTAGATAATTAAGGTGCTTACCTTTACTCCCATAGAAATTTAGGAATTTTGTGAGTTTATGACCTTAAAAGTGGAATCGTTAACCTTTTTAATTGGTCTAACAGATAATTATTAGTCTAACATTATGCCATGAAGGTTAGTTGGGAATTCAACGTACTTCTCATAATTCGTGACACCTAATGAGGTAGTAATACGCTGATCTTCCCAACCTACTTTGTATTGGACAGTGAAAGACTATCATTAGTTTAGTATTGGTTAGTAAAATATCCTGATTCCCTTTTATTATTGCATTTCATATTGGAGTACAACTTTATTATTGATATCAAATCCTATTATCAAACTTGTTGCATAATAAATACTCTTGAGGTCCAATTGTTATATTCAATTCGTAACTTCAGTATGTATACTGATTCAATATTTGTTGAAATACAGAATGAGTGAGTATTGTGATATGTGAATATGATTCAATTGAATTTGGATAAGAGAAATTAGAACTCACTCAAATCCGATTATAATTCGATTTGTATTTGATTCGATTGAGTCGGCACTACTTAGCTTCAACCTTGTGATACCCGACGGGGTTGAACTTGGTTTAGTTATTCGAGACTACTGCAGTAAGTCATCTGAAGCACCAGAACTCCAGACCCAGGTAGCCAGCTAGCCTTTGGCGGGCCGCTGGTGACATCCCAACTAGATTTACTCTCTATTAAGAGGATGAGCTTAAGGTAATAGTCAATTCGTATGTTTTCATTTTATTTGATTCACAAGCACGAACTATTCAATTTTGTGCAATTTGCCTAGTTGATACTCATCATTGGCATCCATAAATTTATTCGTCTTAAATTCTATTTGATGCATTATGTATTTTTTTATTATTGCCTATACACACACACATATATATATATATATATATACACCTTGTTAAAAAAAAATAAAAAATATAGAACAATCCCGCCTTTACCTGTCACAGGGGCAATGTGCAAATGGGTTGCGCTATGTAGGGGTGTTCATGGGCTGGGCTGAGCAATATCCAGGTCCACCCAAGATTCTATACAACAGGCCCGAGCCTATCCCACCTAGACTAGACTAAGCTCGAGCCCGGGTCTATTATATTTTATAAAAAAAAGGGTAAAGGATTAATTATCCAACTGGTAACCACGTGGTTAGGTTGTTTGTTCCAGAGTGATAGGATGTGTTTTTTTTTTAACTTAAACAGTGCCCATCATTCGGGCTGGGCTTGGGCTTTCTACTACTTAATCCGAGCAAGGCCAACATATTAAATGGGCCCAGAGTTAATATCCAGGCCCATCCCAAGTACTAAAGGCTAAGGCTCAAGCCCAGCCCAAGCCGAGCTAGGCCCTGGGTGGGCTCGGGCTGGCCCGCTCCATGAGCACCCATAGCTCTCTGATATTGCAAAGGAACCAGTCACATTTTGTGTTCTCACACGTATCCTTGGCGTAACATAGCGTCAGATAATAAGAAAGAGGAACACCATTTTGGGTGCACCTTAGGTCATGCCAAACTCAAATACACATGAACTGATCACTTTGTTTCTCTAAGCTACTGATTAAGTGTGATTCTTTAAACTTGAAAACCCATAAATCAATCCTGAGTTAGTGTGTGATAGTAAGGTGGCCGCAGCACCACTCAATTATTAGTGTGTTGGCGACTCAATCCACGTTATTTTTTTTCCTTTGAGTAATGAGATTGTGAACAACCCATAGGCAAATGATTTGGCGTGATAGGCTTCTTTTGCAATGGGTGCGATGAGGGTGCGATACAATCCACTTGTGATCAAGTTACTCCTGGCACACACTACCTCTCATGATTTGGCACGAGCCCAAATTCAACACTCATTCAACCATTACTCACCATAATGGATAACTTGACCCAGATTGTCCAAGTTACCACGGCACGAGCACACACACAGTACATAAATAAATAAATAATTTACACCCAACAATAGGGGTGAAAAAGAAAACAAAAAAATCGAATCGAACCGAACTACGGTTAATAACCGTGTTTTCACGGTTCGGTTATAGTTATGGTTAATGAAATTCAAAAACCGCACGGTTCAGATCGGTTACGGTTTTCTGTAATAACTCATGGCGGTTAACCGAACCGTAAAATACGGTTTGATTAACCACACACGGTTAACCGTGCTATTATACAAATAAAAAAAATAAAATAAAGGAGCTGAATGAAATATTTTTTAACTTATGTATAATATAAGTATAACAAAACAAAGTAACCATAGCCCCTTTCTCTCTTGCCTCTTCCTCCCAACTCCTAGTCAGCCAGCCCCTTTCTCTCTCGACGCACGAAAAAGAAGACGCCTCTCTCTCTCTCTCTCCTCATTCGCCAGATCCATGTTTGTTTGAGTTTTTTTGTTTATTTCTTGTGCAAACCAAGTTCCGTGATCATTCGTCCTCTGATTTTTGCTCCATCACAATCATGAAATAATTTGTTTACGCTAACAAGAAAATGATAATCGCTCAAGGTCTTTTTCAGGTATTTTTTTTTCCATGGTGACCCAGTTTGGCAAAGTTTGTGTAAATTGCCAAAGTCTGTGTATTTTTTTTCCATGGTGACCCACTTTGGACCGTAACCTATTGGACTTGTTTGTGTAAATTTTATTTTTTGTATAAGAGGGGAATCATGCACCCTCACCTCTAATAAGATATCGAAATCCAATAATGAGATTTTTTTTACGGTTATTAACCGTAATCAAATCATCTAATACGGTTAACTGCGGTTCGATTTCCCACGATTTTTATGGATACGATTGCGATTACGGTTATGATTTTAAAATACAGAAAACCACGACTACGATTCGATTAATGATTTTTTTCAAAATAACCGGTTAAGCGAACCGATACACTCCAACCCAGCAACAAGTGACCCTGTTAGTAAACGTGTAAGTACTAATTTATTTCATGATATCGCATCCTATCTATCAGACATTCAAATTATGTTAAGTGGACCCACCCTCAAGTGCCGCCAAATCCAGTACAATTCCGAATGCTAAAGAAAATATTTTCCCTCCAAAATTCTCCGAGAACGACACGCACCAACCAAGTCAGTCTTCTAATAATTTCAGATTTGGGTGATTATTTCTACGGAGAGCGAGATATCAAAGAATCTGATAAAGTTGGCCGGACTTGGAACGTTCGTTTAGCTACGTGTCCAATAGAAATCATTGGTCCTCAAGTTTTAAAGTTTTAACTCTCACCAGTAGCCAGCATTGAAAAAACTCAAAATCTGTTGATTAGAAAGTTAGGGAAGGCAAAAAGTCTATTAACCGATTAAGCATTTCTATTTCTAATGGTGTGAGACAGCAACTTCCACAGAACGAGAGGAATTGACTAAGAGCAGGATTCTGCAAGAGCGTACAGACAAGACTGTCAAAATATCATCTCTATCGACCCAATAGGGTCCACACTCCAAACAGGCTTAGATATTTGGTTTTGCAGCTTTTGCTTGGAAGGTTTTTATTTATTATTATCTTTTTAATGAAAATATCTAAGGG
This sequence comes from Camphora micrantha, assembly GCA_003546025.1. Classification (NCBI taxonomy): domain Eukaryota; kingdom Viridiplantae; phylum Streptophyta; class Magnoliopsida; order Laurales; family Lauraceae; genus Camphora; species Camphora micrantha. The sequence continues at coordinate 40,482,860 of QPKB01000006.1, read as the reverse complement.
AAAAAAATAATTTCTACAACACAATAAAATAAAAAAAATCTCTAGATTTTGTTTTTCTATGATGTTATGCTAATTCACACTACATTTTCCAGCTATGACAATTACAAAAAAGAAAACCTCAAATATCTAAAAAGCCTCCAAAGAGTCCTACAAAGGGAGAAACCTTCAAAATAGTCCTTGTACAACTTTGATACAACATTTTCTTTCATACCCTCACACAAGTGTATACACCACTAATTGATGACAAAAGCCACTTATCAATTCACTTGCTGTATGAATATTATGGTTGAAGAATTCAACAAAATAGCGTCATAATCTCTACTAGCCTATCTAAAAGAAAAAAAAAAAAAAAAAAGACCTACCAACCAGCATTTGATTATTAAGGAATTTTGACCGCATGGTCCTCCTTTGGAATTTGAAATTACTTTCACATGTTAAAAACAAACAAAAAAAGGAAAGAAAAAGAATCTCTCACTGACTAGTGACGTATGCAATGCCTAAAGGTCCAAGATACTCAATCTTTTCATATTGCATATTTAATTTTGCAAAATTTTGCCTTTTTGTCACCATTCTTGTAATAAAGGCCTCCATGGGCTAATATACTGGAAGCCCTGTGACGTGGCCCCACTCACCTCAGAAACAGCTGCTTTCTCTTACTCCCTTGGCTTAGTTGACGCTGGGGGTGCACATTGATGGTTCGGATCGATTTAGAAGAGAGACTATTAATTAAATCGAATCCATCGATTATCTATTTTTCCAAATCGAATCGAACTACTCATGTGCTCAAACCTAGCCGAACCGAACGAAAGGAACCGGTTCCGTTTGGTTATGAAAATTTTATTATATTTTTTTCACAAAAAAGTGGCAGTTCAATTGGTGAGAGACATTGGACTTCAAGTAATGGATTAAGGGTTTGAGTCTTCTTCAAGTAACTTTTCATTTTCTATTATAAATTTTATAAAACATATATTTATATAATTGGTTCAGTTCGGCTTGAGCGGTTTAACCGTACCTTCAAATTGAAGACCAAACCGAACCGAACGGTTTGAAGGAAATCTGAACTGTGACCGAACCGATTTACCACAAAATCAATGCAAACCGCCCGGTCCTGATCGGTTTAGCGGTGTTTTTATGCACTCCTATTTGCCACAGTTCTATCAACCTCCCTCTTGCTTGAACGCACCAAACCCTCTTTGTTTTTTTTTTTGACCAAATTAGATACTCTAAGAGGTGCTTACCTATGTCTTTTTCCAACTCTCTCCTCCCCCACATGCAATTCCTCACACACTCACTTTTCTCCCGTCAGTCTAATGAAAGCTTTTAGTGAAAAGTATTTTCGCTGCCTCTACTAACGCTTTATAATTTTACTAGAAATGGTTATGGAAGAAAAAAAAAACCAATTTTTATATCCAAATCTTGTGGGGATAGGAGGATGCAAGTGGGTGCCTATGGTAGGATGCCACCTCCCCCATCTGCTTTGCAAGATTTCAAATGAGGCGGTGCTTCTTATGCTTCTGCCCCCTTAGACCCAGATGCAATAAGAGAAGCAATTCAAGAAAGGGAAGGCTAATGGTAGGTCACCTTCTTCCAAAGGTTGGAGCTTTATTGACCGAAAGCAAGGGTGGCAAGCTACAAGGTCTATGTTGTGGAGGGGAAGATGAAGAGCTTTACTGTCTTGTTAGTGGAATTTATTGAATTCTTGTCTGAAAGATTTTGAAATTTCTAGATATGGTGGAATTTGTAAATGCTCTATTCTATTTGGACATCCAGAAATTTCACAAAAAAAAAAAAACGGGTTAGAAACCTTTTAGGTGGTCGAGATTTTGAAATGCTGGTGAAAAAAATATGACATTAGCAAATATTAGAAGACAAGGTATTACATCATGTCAAAAAAAACATCAACACCGCAAATTCTTATAAAAAACTCGAGTAAAGGCGTAGGCCCACGTGCAAGTAGAAGTTCTTATCGGAAATTCATTGCTAAGACGCCCCGTGTTATAAGGTTACTTTTGACATGGAGATTGATCAAGGTGAGTAACATCAAGTTGATAATGATGTTCTTGATTGTCATAAAAATGGGCTCCACGTGCAAGCAGAAATGTTAGACCATGAGGAATCATGTAGCGTAACTCAATGGCAGTTTTCATAGAAAAAAAAAAAAAAAAAAGGATAGATATATACATGTTTTTGGAGTCCACATGCAATAAAAATGCTAAACTATCAAGAAATGGACACTAATCAATATGTTTATGCGACCACTGCCAATCAAATCGGGAGACATCTTCCCAAAATCACGACGGATGAGACGTTGTTTGTAGGATTTTATTTTATTGGAAGGAACCTATAAGGAAATAAAATATATCAGGAGAAAAGTGGCATTAGCAAGGAGTACGGATCCCTTGTTGCACCTATTACATGGAATATTGTAACTCTTTTCTTGAACTTTATTGTTGGGCTGACATATAGAGATAAATGTCATTTTCCTTCACCT
>QPKB01000006.1:40446349-40480359 GCA_003546025.1 Camphora micrantha | reverse complement strand
TATATACACCTTGTTAAAAAAAATAAAAAATATAGAACAATCCCGCCTTTACCTGTCACAGGCAATGTGCAAATGGGTTGCGCTATCGTAGGTGTTCATGGCTGGGCGGGAGCAATATCCAGGTCCACCAAGATTCTATACAACAGGCCCGAGCCTATTCCCACCTAGACTAGACTTAAGCTCTGGAGCCCGGGTCTATTATATTTTATAAAAAAAAAGGGGTAAAGGATTAACTATCCAACTGGTAACCACGTGGTTAGGATGTTTGTTCCAGAGTGATAGGATGTGTTTTTTTTTTTTAACTTAAACAGTGGCCATCACTCGGGCTGGGCTTGGGCTTTCTACTACTTAATTTGAGCAAGCCCAACATATTGAATGGGCCCAGAGTTTATATCCAGGCCCATCCCAAGTACTAAAGGCTAAGGCTCAAGCCCAGCCCAAGCCGAGATAGGCCCTGGGTGGGTCGGCTGGCCCGCTCCATGACACCCATAGCTCTCTGATATTGCAAAGGAACCAGTCACATTTGTGTTATCACACGTATCCTTGGCGTAACATAGCGTTCAGATAATAAGAAAGAGGAACACCATTTGGGGTGCACCTTAGGTCATGCAAACTCAATACACATGAACTGATCACTTTGTTTCTCTAAGCTACTGATGAATTAAGTGTGATTCTTTAAAACTTGAAACCCATAATCATCATCCTGAGTTAGTGTGTGATAGTAAGGTGGCCGCGCACCACTCAATTATTAGTGTGTTGGCGACTTAATCCACGTTATTTTTTTTCCTTTGAGTAATGAGATTGTGAACAACCATAGGCAAATGATTTGCGTGATAGGCTTCTTTTGCAATGGGTGCAATGAGGGTGCGATACAATCCACTTGTGATCAAGTTACTCCTGGCACACACTACCTCTCATGATTTGGCACGAGCCCAAATTCAACACTCATTCAACCATTACTCACCATAATGGATAACTTGACACAGATTGTCCAAGTTACCACGGCACGAGCACACACACAGTACATAAATAAATAAATAATTTACACCCAACAATAGGGGTGAAAAAGAAAACAAAAAAATCGAATCGAACCGAACTGCGGCTAATAACCGTGTTTTCACGGTTCGGTTACAGTTATGGTTAATGAAATTCAAAAACCGCACGGTTCGGATCGGTTACGGTTTTCTGTAATAACTCATGGCGGTTAACCGAACCGTAAAATACGGTTTGATTAACCACACACGGTTAACCGTGCTATTATACAAATAAAAAAAATAAAATAAAGGAGCTGAATGAAATATTTTTTAACTTATGTATAATATAAGTATAACAAAACAAAGTAACCATAGCCCCTTTCTCTCTTGCCTCTTCCTCCCAACTCCTAGTCAGCCAGCCCCTTTCTCTCTTGACGCACGAAAAAGAAGACGCCTCTCTCTCTCTCTCTCTCTCTCTCCTCATTCGCCAGATCCATGTTTGTTTGAGTTTTTTTGTTTATTTCTTGTGCAAACCAAGTTCCATGATCATTCGTCCTCTGATTTTTGCTCCATCACAATCATGAAATAATTTTGTTTACGCTAACAAGAAAATGATAATCGCTCAAGGTCTTTTTCAGGGTATTTTTTTTTCCATGGTGACCCAGTTTGGCAAAAGTTTGTGTAAATTGCCAAAGTCTGTGTATTTTTTTCCATGGTGACCCACTTTGGACCGTAACCTATTGGACTTGTTTGTGTAAATTTTATTTTTTGTATAAGAGGGGAATCATGCACCCTCACCTCTAATAAGAAATCAAAATCCAATAATGAGATTTTTTTTACGGTTATTAACCATAATCAAATCATCTAATACGGTTAACTGCGGTTCGATTTCCCACGGTTTTTATGTATACGATTACGGTTACGGTTACGATTTTAAAGCACAGAAAACCACGACTACGGTTCGATTAATGATTTTTTTCAAAATAACCGGTTAAGCGAGCCGATACACCCCAACCCAGCAACAATTGACCCTATTAGTAAACGTGTAAGTACTAATTTAATTCATGATATCGCATCCTATCTATCAGACATTCAAATTATGTTAAGTGGACCCACCCTCAAGTGCCGCCAAATCCAGTACAATTCCCACTGCTAAAGAAAATCTTTTTCCTCGAAAATTCTCCGAGAACGACACGCACCAACCAAGTCAGTCTTCTAATAATTTCAGATTTGGGTGATTATTTCTACGGAGAGCGAGATATCAAAGAATATGATAAAGTTGGCCGGACTTGGAACGTTCGTTTAGCTACGTGTCCAATAGAAATCATTGGTCCTCAAGTTTTAAAGTTTAACTCTCACCAGTAGCCAGCATTGAAAAAACTCAAAATCTGTTGATTAGAAAGTCAGGGAAGGCAAAAAGTCTATTAACCGATTAAGCATTTATATTTCTAATGGTGTGAGACAGCAACTTCCACAGAACGAGAGGAATTGACTAATAAGAGCAGGATTCTGCAAGAGTGTACAGACAAGACTGTCAAAATAGAGCCGTGCTACTTGTCCCGGGATTTTTGTCCCGAGACGTGGCACGGCTCCACGTCCCGGGACAAAAATCCCGGGACAAATAGCATTTTACGTCAAAATATCATCTCTATCGACCCAATCGGGTCCACACTCCAAACAGGCTCAGATATTTGGTTTTGCAGCTTTTGCTTGGAAGGTTTTTATTTATTATTATCTTTTTAATGAAAATATCTAAGGGAAAAAAATAATTTCTACAACACAATAAAATAAAATAAATCTCTAGATTTTGTTTTTCTATGATGTTATGCTAATTCACACTACATTTTCCAGCTATGACAATTACAAAAAAGAAAACCTCAAATATCTAAAAAGCCTCCAAAGAGTCCTACAAAGGGAGAAACCTTCAAAATAGTCCTTGTACAACTTTGATACAACATTTTCTTTCATACCCTCACACAAGTGTATACACCACTAATTGATGACAAAAGCCACTTATCAATTCACTTGCTGTATGAATATTATGGTTGAAGAATTCAACAAAATAGCGTCATAATCTCTACTAGCCTATCTAAAAGAAAAAAAAAAAAAAAAAAGACCTACCAACCAGCATTTGATTATTAAGGAATTTTGACCGCATGGTCCTCCTTTGGAATTTGAAATTACTTTCACATGTTAAAAACAAACAAAAAAGGAAAGAAAAAGAATCTCTCACTGACTAGTGACGTATGCAATGCCTAAAGGTCCAAGATACTCAATCTTTTCATATTGCATATTTAATTTTGCAAAATTTTTCCTTTTTGTCACCATTCTTGTAATAAAGGCCTCCATGGGCTAATATACTGGAAGCCCTGTGATGTGGCCCTACTCACCTCAGAAACAGCTGCTTTCTCTTATTCCCTTGGTTCATTTGCTGCTAGGGGTGCACTTAGACAGTTCGGATCGATTTAGAAGAAAAACCATCAATCAAATTGAACCCATTGATTATCTATTTTTTCAAACCGAACCGAATCACTCATGTGCTCAAACCGAGCCGAACCGAACGAAAGGAACCGGTTCCGTTTGGTTATGAATATTTTATTATATTTTTTTCACAAAAAAATGGCAGTTCAATTGGTGAGAGATATTGGACTTCAAGTAATGGATTAAGGGTTTGAGTCTTCTTCAAGTAACTTTTCATTTTCTATTATAAATTTTATAAAACATATATTTATATAATTGGTTCAGCTCGGCTTGAGCGGTTTAACCGTACCTTCAAATTGAAGACTAAACCGAACCGAACGGTTTGAAGGAAATCTGAACTGTGACCGAACCGATTTACCACCAAATCAATGCAAACCGCCCGGTCCCGATCGGTTTAGCGGTGTTTTTATGCACTCCTATTTGCCACAGTTCTATCAACCTCCCTCTTGCTTGAACGCACCAAACCCTCTTTGGTTTTTTTTTTTTTTTTTATTTACCAAATTAGATACTCTAAGAGGTGCTTACCTATGTCTTTTTCCAACTCTCTCCTCCCCCACATGCAATTCCTCACACACTCACTTTTCTCCCGTCAGTCTAATGAAAGCTTTTAGTGAAAAGTATTTTTGCTGTCTCTACTAATGCTTTATAATTTTACTAGAAATGGTTATGGAAGAAAAAAAAAACCAATTTTTATATCCAAATCTTGTGGGGATAGGAGGATGCAAGTGGGTGCCTATGGTAGGATGCCACCTCCCCCATCTGCTTTGCAAGATTTCAAATGAGGCGGTGCTTCTTATGCTTCTGCCCCCTTAGACCCAGATGCAATAAGAGAAGCAATTCAAGAAAGGGAAGGCTAATGGTAGGTCACCTTCTTCCAAAGGTTGGAGCTTTATTGACCGAAAGCAAGGGTGGCAAGCTACAAGGTCTATGTTGTGGAGGGGAAGATGAAGGGCTTTACTGTCTTGTTAGTGGAATTTATTGAATTCTTGTCTGAAAGATTTTGAAATTTCTAGATATGGTGGAATTTGTAAATGCTCTATTCTATTTGGACATCCAGAAATTTCACAAAAAAAAAAAAAACGGGTTAGAAACCTTTTAGGTGGTCGAGATTTTGAAATGCTGGTGAAAAAAATATGACATTAGCAAATATTAGAAGACAAGGTATTACATCATGTCAAAAAAACATCAACACCGCAAATTCTTATAAAAAACTCGAGTAAAGGCGTAGGCCCACGTGCAAGTAGAAGTTCTTATCGGAAATTCATTGCTAAGACGCCCCGTGTTATAAGGTTACTTTTGACATGGAAATTGATCAAGGTGAGTAACATCAAGTTGATAATGATGTTCTTGATTGTCATAAAAATGGGCTCCACGTGCAAGCAGAAATGTTAGACCATGAGGAATCATGTAGCGTAACTCAATGGCAGTTTTCATAGAAAAAAAAAAAAAAAAAAAGGATAGATATATACATGTTTTTGGAGTCCACATGCAATAAAAATGCTAAACTACCAAGAAATGGACACTAATCAATATGTTTATGCGACCACTGCCAATCAAATCGGTTGACATCTTCCCAAAATCACGACGGATGAGACGTTGTTTGTAGGATTTTATTTTATTGGAAGGAACCTATAAGAAAATAAAATATGTCATGAGAAGAGTGGCATTAGCAAGGAGTACGGATCCTTTGTTGCACCTATTACATGGAATATTGTAACTTTTTTTTGAACTTTATTGTTGGGCTGACATATAGAGATAAATGTCATTTTCCTTCACCTTTATATTATCGAGTCTAAGTTCAAATGGAATGGGTCCCACTGTACGATTAAGTACCATAATAGAAACGTGATTAATACCACATCAACAATGATGACACGTCGGCCCCTACTCCCATTTTCCCACTTTAAAAACTCCCGACTATTTTAAGCCCATCCAATCTTTTCACATACTACTCCATATGAACTTTTACATGTCCAGATTTGACACTCATGAAACTTTTGCGCACTGTTGGATTGAAATCCTAAGAGAATGTTGAATGTAATACTGTTAAACTTTTAAGGCCATCAAGCCTAGCTCCACTTAATTAATCCAAATCAATCATCCACATGACCCATAGCGAGACCTGACTACGTCCAGGTCTAGATAGGCTCCTTCAATTTGGTCGGGTCCAAAGCAAAACACAAGACAAACCCATTATTAGAAACTCTGTACTGCTCTTGATTAATAAGCTAATTGTACGAATCTGGATCCTCTAGAGGTTGTCAAGACGATAAACTAGGTGGAGGATTGGTCCATCAAGTCTCGATTAATCTTGGATATCTTAAAAGTGGTATGTCTTGTTGATTTTCATTATATTCCTAAAGAATTAAATGAAGGTGTCCATTGGGCAGCTAAGTTGTGAATGTTGTGTAATGAATATGTTTTCCTGACTGAATTCCAAGGGGTAGCTTAGTTGGCCTAAGACCACGGTTTGCACCCTGAGGATGTATGTTCGAAACTGCACTACCACACTGGGGTTATAGGAAAGTTTATCCGGCTTTCCTCGAGGCCCGGAGGGATTAGTCCAACCCAAAGAATTAGGAACCCTCCGATAGCAAAAAATAAAAATAAAAATAAAAATTTTTCTGGGCTCACATTTTTGCAATGCTGTTGGCCGGGACTATATTATTATGTTTCATTTATTTTTGCTCATTGCGTTTCCTAATGATAAATGGCCATTCACCCAAAAAAAGAAAAAAAAAAGCCCGAATCTAACCAGCTAAGATCAAATGTGACACACTATGAATGAAAAGTTCATTCCTCCATGGAGATACAATTAAAGATTAGAGAGACCAATGGATGCCCATATTAGGTCTGGTCTGATTCACTGGATTGGATCATGCCAAGCTGGACATCCAACAAACTACTCTGGTCTTTACACACAAATCCATGGGCTCAGCTCATTTAGTTATACATAAAATGGGCCTAGTCCATGGGGGCCTAAAAACTTTTCCCACAACCGAGACTTGCTTGGAAGAAGGCTATATTGATGGTAAAGTTGGTCCCTCGATGGAGAAGTCGGTGTTTTTAGTCTTATTAGTAGAGAAAGGTTGCTCACCAGAAAAGAAGTAGATAAAGGTTTAAAATTATAGCAGAGAGGTTACCAGCTAGGCAGCTAAGAAACAGGCCCTTAACCAGCCCTTAAAACATTAATTAGAGAGGTTATTGTTGGGAAGTCCCACATCTCATGTCGCCTGCCTGAGTAATAGCCTTGACATATCTTTTGTTGGAGAGTCCCACATCCCATGTCACCCGCTAAGTATATGTTTGGGCTTTTCACCTATCAGTTTAAGTTTTTAGGTAGGTATATGGTTTATTACAAGGTATCAGAGCGGGTCTTGAACCCATTGTTCTTGTATAGCTGACAGGTCCATCTATGAAATCTGAGCCAGCACGTGAGGGTGAATGTTGGGAAGTCCCACATTCCACATCGCTTAAGCAAGAAGCTTAAGTATCAATACATTTGATGTATAATTTCATGCAGATGTAGAAAAAGAAAATCAAATAGAAAGAGCATAAGAATTCAATACACCTGTCCTCAAATTGTGACCCATCCGGCGTCTCGTTCATTCATTCAAACCTTCCTAACCACATCAAACAAAACAAGGGACAAAATAAGGGTCCAGTATCAAAGACCATTTAAATTATAGCATCATCGTTATTTAATGATAGAAAGGTTCCACATTAGAAGAAAAAGGGAAGAAAGAGGGGTGAGAACACTCGATTTATTAAGCAATGCACATGACTATAACTAACCCAATATCATTCCTTAGTTAACACATTTTGATTATTGCTCATGTCTTAATACGTAAAGTTTTGCGATATCCCATTTTTAAAAAAACCTTTTAATAATTCATTAATTCTTTTAAAAAACACTGCAATATCCACAATACTTGCCGAAAAAAATTAAGGATTATAACCATACGACTATCTTTAAACCTGACATTTTCTCTAAAATAGTCGAAGCTTACATATTTTCCACAGAGTTGCTCGTACAAAAAAGATGCGATATCACACATCCCTAAGATATTGTATAGAGTAATATGTGCAATATTGCACACCCTTAGGATATTGCACGTACGGTGTAATGTTTTTGATATCGCATGGTCATGATGTTGCATGGAGAGTTCTTCGGGAAATATTTAATTTTTTGTAATTCAAGGGACATGGGTGAATATTAGGTGTAAGGGTAACTGTACAGGAAAAATCCCAAAAAATTATAAATTCTTTCTCTTGAAAAATAGAAAACGGTTGGTGAGCAGTTTACAGAAAAAGGCCTTATTCTCACCCTTATTAAGCCACGTCAGCATCTTTATCCATCTCTTACATATCTCATCCTCTTCTCTTCGAAACGGTTCATTTAGAGGATACGCCCTTTCCCTTTTTCAAGTGCCTTTTCTTTTTTTTTTCTTTAAAACTTAATGAGGGGATATTGGATTTGGCAAGACATGCAGAGAAGAAAGGGAGAAATGGAACTTGGAAGGGAGTCTGCATGCGTGGTTCTTACAATTGAAGAGATGATGAAGACAATCAAAGGATTGTATAGAGAAGAGAAGAGACACCCAAGTTTTAAAATGAAGAAAAATATCAGAAAGGGAGATATCCAAAAATAGAAAATCAGAAAACATGGTAAGAAAGAAATGGGGAAGAAAATCGAAGGGGATAAAGAGGGAAAGAGAAGAAAAAAAAGCAAGTTTAAAAACCCAAAAAATATAAAAAAAAGGGAGGTACCCATAAAGAGAAAAGCATGAAAGCAGGATCACGGAGACATGATAGAGGGAAATGATTGTACTTTTATATTTGTTTTCTTTTTAAAGTTAGATTGTATGAAACAACGCGGGCCGGCCTTAATGCTGGTTACATGGTTGGTGGGAACTCTTTGACGATAGGTGATTGTACGGTCAAAAGCCCTTTTGAATATCTTGGCTCTTTTGGTGTTATTTATGACATATCTAGTTATTTATTAAAAGTTACATCATATATAAAATTTTTAAAAACTAATAATGAAAAATATTGACCAAGCTTGGCTTCATCAGTCAAAGGGAATGTACAAGTAGGTTGCACTATGACAATTATTAGCACAAGGAATGATAAAAGTCCTTCTCTTAAATCTGTTGGAGATTCTTTTGACCATGTAACCACTAATTCTAAGCAACCATTTTCAACATCAAGCAGATGTCAAATTCTACCCCCAAAAATGGAAAAAAAAAAGACCAACCATTTTCATAATTGTACTGGTAAGATGATGTATGCAAATTGCGAAGTATTCATTGTTAGATTTTATTAAATTTAATATTATAATAAATATTTTTCAACCTTTTAGCTTGATTTTTGCGTTGTCACATTTATACTTGGTGTAACATAGTATCCAATCGCCAATAAAGAGGAAACACCATTTTGGGTGCACCTTAGGTCAAGCCAAATCCAAACTCTCATGACCTAATCCGTCTTTTTTGACCTTTTGCTAAGTTGGACCACCGATCAAGAGTGATACTTTAAACTTGAAGATACATGAATCAATCCATGGGTATATGTGTGTTCGTGCCAACAGTACCACTTAACCATGAGAGTGTTGATGACTTAATCCACATATTTTTTATTTTCTTTTCTTTTTTGGATTCCAAGTATTGAAATTGGACACAACACAAATAGGCCAATGATTTGGCGCAATGGGCTTATAGCGATGACAGGTGTAATGAAGGTGCGAATGACCCACTTGTCATCAAGTTATCCCTCCGACACATATTACCGTCTCATGAATTGGTACAACCAACACTCACTAGTGGATTGAAATCTACAAAAGTAATGCCTTGTGAAAATGATAAATTCGAGGGTAATAGACCAAGATTTAGGATGATTTAATGGGTTTGATATTTTGCACATGGCCCAATTGGCCCATATAGGATCTCACACTCCTCATACCATCTGGTGTAGAGAGAGAGAGAGAAGCATTCTCATATAATAATGTTCAAACTTGTCCGTAGGGCCCACATGGAGCATTTTCAATTGTGAAAAGTAAGGAGGTGGTTTCATAGTAAGATCTAATAAAACCTAGATTTTCGCAAAATATCAAAACCATTAAGTCGTGTTAAACCCTTAATCTATTGGCATTGGCATCAATATTTTATTAGATGTCAATCTAACATGGAAGAGTCCCAAACTTGAATTGCGGGAGTGGGTGGGACTACATGTGTGTGACCAAAAAAAACAAATCAGCAACATGTGATGTGACCCAATATTTAATTCATGACATCGCATCCCATGTAGCCATCCAAAACACACATCTAAATAGTCAAGTACTAGAAAGAAAAATGTGTTAAGTGGACCCCACCTGAAAGAGCAGCCAAATCCAGAGTGCATTTCCACGGCTGATAGGATTAGTTTTGTTCCATGATTAAAAATACTCAGGGACGACCGACCGACCGACGCACACGCACAACCAGAGTCGTGGTTTTAGTAGAAAGGCAGAAGACTAGGTGCAAATGAGATTTATATTACCTGTGTGAAACTGTTGATTATGAAAACATGGTTTGATGGTGTTGACACATTCCTTTCACACACACTTGCCCACACCTAAATACTAATCCCAGGTCAATTTAAAAAAATGCTATAGATTTGAATGGGCTTCAATGTGTCCCATATGTATGTAATAAATACTTGCCGGTTTGATGGTCTTGACACATTCCTTTCACACACACTTGCCCACACCTAAATACTGACCCCAGGTGAATTTAAAAAAATGCTATAGATTTAAATGGGCTTCAATGTGTCCCATATGTATGTAATAAATAATTGGTATACATCAAAACATTGTTATCGCCCCACATCACAAAATCTTATTGAAAACGCCTCTCTTCTTTTTTGACATCTTCTCGCGAAGAGTAGTATATCATTTCCATGCCTCGTCATTGGTCCTCTTATGGTTAGTTTCTTTCTCTCACCAAATAATTCTAAATAAAGCAATCTACCTCTCTTCTTAGATCTAGCATAATTCTAATAACTTTATACCTAAATTTGAATCTTTAATATCCAAATCATAATTTCAATCGCCAAATCCTAATTTAAACCTTAAGCCTTAAATCACAAAATCGGAGAATATCTATAGGTCTGAAGATGACTAAATCACCATTGGGCACACTTTATTCCTCAACTCATACATCAGACATTATGGCTTATACGTTTGGATAACTTGATTTACATTTAACTGGTAATTTTTTTTCTTTGCCATGAACATACAACCAACTATAGGGAATTATTTTTACAGTTAGCAGGCAATCAAATTTTTTTAGATCAAAATAGAACCCTTTGGAAATCTAAATTGGGTAATCGGGTGCTCACCTAAATTACCGTTTCAGGGCAACAAAACACCTATGATTAAAGGAAATGTTATGTTGGGTTGTTTTAATGATGATGAATTGGGCAGTAGGAAGACACTTCAATTGGGTATTAGGAAGATGCTTGAATTGGGTAGAAGATCTGAGCATGGAAAAAAAGTTTGTACCTAGTAAAATAAAATACATTTTCTCTTTTGCTATTGTTAATGTGAAAAAAGCCTAGCAAAGTGGAACAAAAATTTTGCCTCACCTAAAGAAAAATCCTGGGTCCGCCACTGCTTGCCCAGGACGTCTCTTGGGAGACTTCAAGTTTAAAAAAAGCTTTACTCTTGACCAGTAGCCCATTAGAGTAACAAGAAAAATTAAAAAAAATATTGATTCAAATGTAAAGCTGCTTATGGGGAAGGAAAAAGAGATGAGTATATACGTGCATGTTTAGTATCTCTATTTTTAATTTCTATTTGTTTAAATATCTAAAGCACCGGATAGATGTTTGAAAAAAAAGAACATTTGACACATGCATGATTCGACTCTTTACCCACTTTAAAAAAACGGAGGCAAAATCCTCTTAAAATAAGAAGCCTCAATTTTGGGCTTTTGAAAATAAGAGTTGCAAGGGTCCAAAAAAAGGATAGGTGGAAGGTTTTTTTTTTTTTTTTTTTTTAAGAGAAGCAACATGTTTTCTGATTTTAATCTGTCTATTCCCCCTTTTTTTTTTTCCTAAATCTATTTTGATTTTTTTTCCCTGAATCTATTTTGGATGGCTACCAAACCAGGCCTAAGACGAATGACTGAGGGCAGGCTTGAGGAAGCGTGTACACTACAGACAAGACTATCAATATATAGCCTCCAAGTACTATATAGGACCTAGAGAAATTTAGACGTTTGGTTTTCGTTGGAAGACTTTTATGAAAATATCTAATGAATATAAATTATTTTTTTAGCTCATTAAAACCATACATAGACACAGATTAACAATAAAAAAAAATTCTGGATTTTTTTGTTTTTCACTTAATGATATTATTCTAATTCGCTCTATTTTTCCCGGTTTTGATGGTTTAAAGATATTATGATATGATAGTGAAAATACAGTTTCAAATGAAGGACATTGCATTTGTGAATTGTAATAAAGATAGAATGGGTGTTCATTAACCCCAAGGGGGTCGCTCAGTTGATTTAAGACTACGGTTTGTAGTCGGAGGCAGTAGGTTCGAAACTGCACTACCACATTGGGACTACATAGAAGTTTATCCGACTTTCCTCTGGATCCGAAGGGAATAGTCCAGCCCAAATGATTAGGAAACCTTCGATGAGAAAAAAAAAAAAAAAGAAAAAGGGTTTTCATTAAATATGAATATGAAGAATTACATAGAAAAGTCTGCACGTTCATGCATGAGGACGCTTGTGCATTGTCTCGTCTTGACAACGATCCGAAGTTCAGTTGGACTCTTAGAGTCAAATTTGTCCCAACTCATACAAAACGAAACCACTCATTCAGTCACATGCTAGCCCATATGCCAGATGTTTATATGAAGATTTGAACAAAAGGCCGTCTTCAAACTCACCACCAACCAGCATGTGATTTGTAAGGAGTTTTGACGTGATTGTCCTCCTTTGGATTTTGATATTTCTTACATGTGCTCGCTGTAATTCAGACAGTGAGTAGCATGTCATGCAAACAGATCAAAACACTCCCCAAAGTTTTTGTGAACATTTTTTAGATTGCATGTTTACATTTGGAAAATTTTTGAGGTTCTATCCCCATTCTTGTGACACAACACCTTTCAAAATTATGCCCGCCCATTCCATGATGTAGCCCACTGAAAATATACTCAAACCAGTGGGTCTCTGGCTCACTGCAGCTAGGTCCCTGATGTGGCCCCCGTCACCCCAGAAACAGTTTTTTTTCTCTTCTTCCCTTTCATTTCATTTGAAGCCATCAGTTGCATATATATATCTCCCTCCTTTTGCTTGTATAAGTGTATAACTCAGAAGTTCCAAAACACAATCACCACTTTTTCCAAATCAGAAATTCCTAGAGATGAAATTCAAGAAAGGGAAACAAGGCTAATGGTGGGTCATCTTCTTCCAAAGGTTTGAGCCTTAATTATGACCCATAGGGCCATAGCTGCAGTGGAAGAAAAGGGTGGCAAGTTACAAGGTCCAGGCTATGGTGGGAAAGATGAAAGGCTCTTTTTGAAGTTGGATGCTAAGATGCTACGTATTTGGTTACTTTTTTCACACGGTGATGGACCCAGTTGAGTCACATCAGGTTTATGGTCCTGATTATCAAAATAATGGGCTCCACGTGCAAGCAGAAATGTTAGACCATGAAAAACTGTGTATCACAACTCAATAGCATTTTCCCGGAAAGGAAAGAAGGATAGACAAATGCTTCTTGTGCTTGATTAAGGTAGGCGAGGGTCTGACCAATTTCATGGTCTTCATTACCTAACATATGGGCTCCACATTAAAGAAAAAAAACACATCCAAACAATGTAGAAATGGACAGTTAATATGCATGTGGGACCATTGGAATATTTTCAAAATTCTGACGGATGAGACATCCTTTGTGGGATATTTTATTGAAGAAGTACCCATAACGAAAATGACTTAGATGGAAATGCCAGCGCACCTGCAAGAGAAGAAACCGTTGGGATCTTTAGATTGGATTATTGGGTTGGAAAAAGTTACCCTTTTAGTATTAAAATAAAAGGGTCGTGAGACTCCTGCCTAGGAACCGATGAATTGATTTATAAATTATTAGATGCAAACCCAAAACACTATAATATCTGTGAAATAATTATAGATATTCCAATAATAAATGTATTATTGGAATGAAATTATATTTTAAAAAGTTAATAATGGTTCTAATTACCAATATAATATAATCAAATAGTTTATTAAATTAAAGACGATTTTCTCTTATACCTCTGCACACTATGCATTGTGCATTGGTGCCTCGTGTCTTTGGTGACAATCCGGACGCATACTCCGTAAGAATATTTTTTTTTTCGGAATTAAGTATTTATATTATGTAACAAGTTGATAATTTGTTTATATCTATATAGTGTCAAAAGTACTCACTTAAGAACATGATAACAAATAGTACATTAAGATATTATCACAAATATATTAATTGTAAAGATATACCACATATATGAGTTATTATTATATTTAATATTTGTACATTGATGATTAGGGTTTTAACTAGAAAAAACCCTTCTTACCGGATCCATTTTTTTTTTAATATTAACCTTTGAGGGTCTCTCGTCATTTTCGTTTTCATTTTAACTTTTATATCCATATACATCCAGGGGTGGGATTAGGGAGGGGCCGGTAGTGGCCATCGCCCCCGTTAAATTGTAAAAACCCCTAAATCTTATAAAAGAATTTAGAATATTTTTACATTAGCTCCTCCAAGAAAAAAAAATTTTCCTATTGCCCCCCGCAAGGTATATTTTCTGGTTCCGCCACTGTATGCATTGTTATGGACGTATGTCAAATATAAATGACTAGTATAAAACTCAACATTTTTTCTTCCTCTTCTCTACGATTTCTTTCCTCAACCATTTGCTACTTTCCTCCTTGGTTGTCCCAACCATCAATTCTCTCTATTTCTCCTGCCATTTGCTTATTTTTTCTCTCCTTCTTTGGCCTCATTGCTCGCTATTTTCATCTTGTTCTTAGTTTTCTTTTTTCTCTTTTCTTTGGTGGCCTACAAGCGAACAACTCATAGTTCTCTTACTCCATCTTCTTGCCATCCTCCTTCACAAGTCAACTTTTTAATGCTGTGAATGAAGATTGATTGTTGTTATGAATATGAATGGAGACATATTATTGTAAATGGACATGATCATAGAGATGAAATATTGTGAACGGTCATGAAATGAAGATGTTCTATTGTAGTTGTGAATGTAGATGATGCGGAAAAAAATAGAGTACATGTAATATAATCATTGACAATATTCTTGAATAGCTCAACACTTTTTTTATTTTTTTTGTGTAACGTTCACCAATGGTGATTTAGTTAAAAGTAAAAAGAGTTTTCTAAGGGGAATATAGAGATGGCCTGTTGGTAAGGAATCTCACTCCCATCCCTCCCATCAGGGATCGATTTCTGGTGGAAGGTTTGAACTCCTTCCTCCTACCAATGAGCCAAAGTAAAAAAAAAAAAAAAAAAAAAAAAAAAAAAAAAAAAAAAAAAAATCCCATTTTCTAGGGAAAGTGACAATTTACCCTAATCGGGCTCAATTACTGATGTCTAGAAGTGTATATTTTCAAGAAAAACCCATTTTGTAGAATTAGGTATAGAAGAATTTATATCTTGTCTTACTGTAAATTGTTGGGTAGCTTTGTGTTATCCTTAGCGTACGACAATATCGATGCATGTTGCAGATAATGCAGAGTTAACTGCATATCATAATATATTTTTGTCTTTAAATCCTTCATGTTGCAGTATTTTGGAGAGAAGATTATATTTATGGACTGATTAAGCCTAATCATGAAAGATTTACACTTTAATTGAAAAATGAAATTTAGTAATAGCAATATTGTTGGATGTGAAAAGAATTTTCCATGTAAAGTGAGAATTTCCCGTATTTTTCTCAATTGCTGATGTAAGGAATTAAACATTTTCTCTAAAATTCATTTTGTAGAATTAGATAGGGTGTGTATTAAACATAGATTCCACATGTCCACATGATACCTCTCCAACTAACTCTAAGCTAAAACTAATAAACAATTATAGGAAGAAGAGAAATGGTAAATAGTTGTGGGAGAATAGAGCTAGAATTGGAGGTATATAGAGCTGGAAAACAAGACAAAGAAGACAAAGCCAGCTGATTGGCTTGGCACAAAGACTATTCTTTTTCTCTATATATACAACAAGAAAACAACGACGTACGTCATCTTTTTGACTTGTGATGGAAACAAGGGAAAAAGCCCTCTGCATCTCGATCAATGTTCCCCAACAAGAAGACAACTCTCTTCTTCCTCAGGCCCTGCGTTACGGAAAACCCAAAAACTACAACTAGGGCTCAAAATGAAGCCCTAGATCGACACCATGCATAGCTCTGATACTAATTGATACATCCATACGCGGACATGACATATGGCCGTAGATCGATGAATGTTCCAATAATTAGGAAGCTCAGTAAATTTCTTCGCCTCTTGTATTTCATATAGAATTGGAATACGAATAAATTCAAAAAGTCACATTTCTTTTGGAGACTTCTTCACCAATAACTCAACACCCATTGACCCTATTGTGAGTCTTATTTATGGATAGATCAAATCTTACACTTACACTAAGTGACATTTTATTCTATGTTAGCCTCTGTTTTACTTGAACACACACGGGACCGTAGCATGCGGGACACGTCATTTTCTAAAATGGGGAGAAAGAGTAGTGCATCTACTGGGAGGGCTTTATATTTTACATATGTAAGATATCAACTTATATGGGTATAAAGGTCAAAAAGAGAAGGAAAAACAATGGGTAGCGGTGATATCAAGTATTTGGTCCCAGCATAGTTGCATCCTGAGTATGAGTATCCTAGTGCAAGGGGATTTTCCTTATAAACCTCTCGGGGATTCTTAAATTAATCACAAAGCTTTTGAATAGCAGGGAAGACCTGCAACTAATAAAATCTAGGAGTTTTGACATATTGGTTTACATTAAACTCTATTTTTCTAATTTCATGATCCAAATTTTGATACTGTCAATAGAGTCGTTTGATTCTAGTCAACATTATTTTTTTAACTTTTTTCACCATATTCCATGATATCTTAATCATATTTTTTTAGCAAATAGTAAAGAAAATTTATTTTTTTATAGAACATAAACACTGATATTTTATAAAAAGTAAATACACATTTGATCATCATTTTTCAAGTTTTATCATTTGAACAATAATTTTCCTAAAATGCTGCATAAAAAGTCATGATAGTTATAAGGGATTTATCATTTTTTGTGACATACATTGTCCCATGAAATCATGGTATCCAGCGCAAAAATATTTTAAAAAATTATTGACCAGAGTCAAACAACTATAGTAACATTACTTGAAATGAAATTAGAACATCTGAGTTTAAGAGGGACTGATACGTCAAAACCCCAGCTGGGAATATGTGCATGAATGTAAATATGGGCTACCCTACCATATGTATATAATAGTACAATGCAATAAACAACAAATGAAAAATCCTTACTTTATCTTACTGAAGAGCCATGCAACGACATCAATGCTCTACAGATTGGAAGCAGAATGCCCATTCCAAAGAATTTATAGATATACTTCCATTAATATAACATGGAATATATATATATATATATATATATATTTCCATATGAATATATTATTGTTGACCTTGGAGAATGGGAAGTGGGCCATTGTCATGCATCACTTATCTTAACTCCTACATACATCATACATGCATAACGAAACCTAGGACTTGCCATCCTGCCATTATTTTTTTCTTTGGGTGATCTTTGCCTTCAAAGGCTTTTTCATGACAGTAGTAAATTCCAGCTTCTCACTCAGATCAACCTCTTCTCCTTTCACAGGATTCCATTCAAACTCCCTCACTAGATTTGCCACGAAGTACTGAAGATGAAGCATAGCCAGATTAAGCGCCGGGCATATACGTCTCCCAGCTCCAAAAGGCATCATCTTAATCTCCCTACTCCCTGTTAAGTCCACCTTCTCTCCGCCATCTAAGAACCTCTCTGGCTTAAATGCCATGGGCTCATCCCACACCTTGTCGTCCCACCCCATCTCTGCTACCATGAAATTGACGGTGGCATTCTTTGGTATAACGTACCCTTCAAGCGTCACCTCCTCCGAAACAGTGTGGGGAATAACGAAGTGCGACGGAGGGTGCCGGCGCAGACCTTCCATTATCACTGCCTTCAGATAAAGGCAATTTATCCAGGTCCTCCTCCCTCACTTCTTTTGTCTCCTTCCCCACCACTCCCTCTATCTCTTCCACCAGCTTCGCTTGCACTTCTTGGTGCTTCACCAGATTAGCCATGATCCACTGAACCGAAGTCGTCGTGGTGTCAGTCCCGGCTGTCAAGAACTCGGAACATAGGCTAACCATCTCTCCTTGGGTGAGCTTTCTGCCTCCCTCATCTGCAAGCTCGAGACCCAGAAGCGAATCCACATAACTATGGAGAAAGTTGCCGTCGCCCTCTTGAAGTTGTTTTTTGTCTTGTCGAGCTTTTATCAATGGGACGAAAAGATCTTCTTTTTCTTGTCGCATCTGTAAAAGCTCGTTCCACTTCTTGTGGAGCAGTATCTTTCCAATCCAAGGAAAAAGAGTGGAGATGTCGAAGCCAATGATCATTCTGCGTTGAATGTTCTCAATCTTCTTTACGGTACTTTGGTCGAGCTTTTGTCCAAAGCACATTTGCAAGAGCAAGTTAAACATAGCATATTGAACTTTCTCAAAGACGACAACTGGCTCGCCCGAGTCAGCATACTGTGTGAGCTCTCCAACCAGCGTCTTAAGAACCCATTCCCGTCCTTGGGAGTAGGACTTGACGCAGGAAGGGTGGAATACTCCAGACACAAGGTTCCGGCGCAGGTTGCGCCAGGACGAGCCGTACCCAGCCGAGCTGATGGTGTGTTGATTGCTGGTAGTGATTCGGCTCATCCCTTGAGCAGGTGTTCGGTTTGAGAAGATGGATCCTTTCTGGACCAGAGCCTTATGAGCGAGAGAGCGGTCGTTAATAAAAATCATGTTACAGAGCCCAACTCTAAGAGTGATGATGGGGCCATACTTGGCATGGAGCAGGCAAAGGAAGGACTCAATGTCCAGAAAAGATTTCTTTAGCAATTGCAGGTTGCCCATGAAGGGTATAGTTGGGGGACCAGGTGGAAGATTTCTCTTCTTGTTTTTATTGGGTGAGTCTAGGAGTAGCTTGATTGCTACAGCTAAAGAAATGGAGAAGGAAATCAAGAAGAGGAGCCATAGCTTCTTTGCTGGAACTAGGCCCAGACAAAGGCAAGGGCAGATGAAGACGAAGAACCAGAGCTTCATTTCTGGAAATAGCTAGAATGATCAGAATGCAACTGCACCCTTGTTTAATGAATGTGTGTGGGTTGGTTGGGTTGTGCTCTAAAGTTGCTCTGGGAGGGGGGATTTTATAACTGTAAGCTGTTAAGACTATTGACCCAATTTTAGTGCATGTGGTCATAGTTTTTCGAAATCATTTGGCCGGCCACCTTACACAAGTCGTAGCCCAGGAGCCACAAGAGTTTGAATGAGATCATATTCTTTGTTAAGAGTCTTGAAATTGAATGGGCACTAACTTAATTGTGTAACTTAATCTAAATACATTCGGCTTCTAGCCACTGTCCATATCTGAGACTAGGAGTGGGTCTTAGGACTCAGAGCGTGTATTCTACGGCTCTGATCATCTGCTTAGAAGTTTTTTTTTTATCAATCTACCGTACGTACCTGTTCTTGTCCATATCTCCCTGACTTTTCTACATATCATCTTCCGTCGTTAAAAAGGAATAGGTAAGAGTCAAAAACGGCTTGTTAACCGAGAGGTTTCGACGCAAAAGCCAGGAAGGGTATCGGCCCATTTTAATTTTGACTTAATTTTGTCTTTTTGTGCAGGGCTTACTGCGGTGAGTCCGGATCGATCCCGTAAGTGGGATGTGTTGAACTCCCTGTGGGGGCCTTCCACTGATGATCCTAACCGTTGGAATTGAATGCCGGCAGTGTCTTCTAAAATTCTATTTCAATAAGATTTGGTCCCCACAGAAAATTGAACAAACATGATTGATAATGTGATTAACACAATCATATGTGTTAACTAGCTACATTATCGATCGCGTGTTCATTTTATGTTGGGACCAGATTCAATGTGGTTAGGACAATCTTATAAATTATGAATCATGTATATCAATTACATTATCAATCAAATGTTCAATTTCATAGCAGGGGCAAATTTTATTGAAGCACAGTTTGAGGATATGCATGCGCCGCCGGATGGAATGACATTCAATTCTAACGGTTTGGATACATTCCACTCACGGAATTGTGCAGGGACTACACCTGGGTAGAGATGAAAATCTGGGCATGGAACAGCACGGGAAGAACCGTGCTTTTGTCAACATGCCGCACGACACGGCATGCTGGGCCAGGGAGCTTGGGCCGAGCCACGGCACTGTACGACCCATTTATATTAAATTTTTAATATTTTTATATAAATAAAATATAAATGTTAAATTATTCATTTATAAATTTGCTCAATGTTTGTGCATTTATCTTAATAATTCCAACTTTATTTCAAGTTTTGAACTCATAAAAGTCCACAAAGTCTCTTTCAATTTATATAAAAAAAAATTAGGAGAGGCATGTGGGCTAGCTAGACATGGTCCGCACGACCCAATAAGATATTGGTAAATCCATGCCTTGGGCCGTACTGGGCTGAGCCCCAGCTGCCTGGACACGGAAGGGCACGGCCCAGTTATCATCCCCACAGCAAGGATCCGACCTCGTTGGTGGGTCTTTCAATGCATCCTTCCTCATCTTTGTCTTTTATACACAAAATTCTACACCTTTGCGTAGCCACATGGATAACCCAATCCGTGGACTCCTTGAAAAGTTTTTTTCCATGGAATGGTAGAAATCTTATATATTTATTTATTTATATTTTTTCCCTATTGGAAAAAATGGCCACACCAAATGATTGATTTGTAGAAAGAAAAAAGTGCTTTCCACTTTCCACAATTTTTTTCTTTGGACAAGCAGTCACAGTACAAACAATGCCCTTGGGAGACCAAGGGGCAAAGGAAAATGCCAGGAAAAGGAAATGGGCCAGAAACTGTTGCAACCAAAAGTCCTCATGGACCTCATCTCATGTCACGTACCCCCGAAAAAAAAAAAAAAAGGGAAAAATGTGAAAAATTAAAACCAAATTCAAATTCCTGTATTAATACAACCCAAGCTTCCGAGAGTGGACCCACATAAAATTTCAATCCATGATGAGTCAAAATAAATTTCATTAAATGTGGCGAAAGCTTTATTCAATTGCTATCAAATGTTCATTAATGAGACCCAACATAAATTCAGATAAAACAATAATAAAAAAAAAGTTTCAAAATAAATTAAATAATTTCTAAAAGAGGTCTCAAACTATAAGAAAGTTCATTTAAATAATTCTAAGATGGCGTTCTCCCTTGTGCTGGCTCAGACGACTCCAAAGTCATCTCCGACATTCCACTCGGGTTCATCAATTGGCTCAAACGTTTAAAACGTTTGACCCTCCTCCGTCTCTTCAGTAAAGTAGGGTTCGAGACCTCTGCATCAAATATTACAAAGTAAATAGCAAGTACATAATCATAATTCAAAATTAAATACGACAATGAGAAGAATATAGTCAAGTGTGATCATATAGAAGTAATGACAATGATAATTACTAGGAATAACGTATAATATAATCCAAATAAAACAAAATGAGCAATATGATTCATACGAAGACAAGTGTCCCCATTTTAGGTGGTTAGCCTTAAATAAATCGAGAAAGCCCGTCCATAACGTCGGTGGTCATAAACCGATCAAATAAAAAATCAGGATAACATGTTCACATTCATAGCGGATTATAAGTGATCCGGTCACATCGGTGATCAACCGTCCATATATCGATCTACAGTCGTCCATAAATGACCTACATAAACATAAACATAAAAGCATAATAGACCTGAATAATAAAGTTCCGACACAAGAGTCCTAACTCAAAGTAAAGTGCTGGCCATTCCACATTCCATATCATAATCAATTCGTCATACAAAATTTGTCAAGCCACTTTATAGTCTATTACACACAATAGGTTATGCATTTAAAGAAATACATATTCTAAATCAACATATATATGCATGTGAAGGTTAAGACATAAATACGAATCGATCCTAAGGTCAAACATATGGTCTCGTACCCAACAATCACATGAATCACTAATAAATAAAAGATCATCGCATCCCTTCTCCATCAATGGTGCATAGACCCAATTAAGGGTTTCCTAATAGAGATGGGTTGAACTTGAATACACTAGGATGTCCCCGAGGTCATACGAAGTACTAAACCCCACGTTAGTAATATACCGTGTGCCCGGATGGTATTTACTTGATCCAAAGATCCAATTAATAAAGTACAAAAATATAATTTTAACATATTAAAACCAAAGATACAATTTAAAATTTAATTTGTAAATAATAGTAACAATCTTAGTTTATAAGTTTAGAAAACTTGAAGACCCCATCCAAAATATTTTCCACGTTCTGAATAAACCAAAAGGGTCCAAATTGAGTTCATTAAAGCTACAATGGTTTTTTACTAAATTCTAAAATCTAAAAGGGGCATATGTTAAAACAAAAGGTATGTTATGTGCTGTCATCACCTAATCTCTCTGATTCCCGTGTCATCGTCATTCTCTCCTCCTCCCACACCTCACCTCCATGACTCCATCTTCTTCTTTTTTTTTTATATTTTTATTTTCACTTAACCACACATGTCATCACCATCACCCTTTCTCACTAATTCACACGTGTCATCACCATCTCCATTCATTTTTCTTTTCTTTTGTTGCCAACACAAGCACAGGTCAAGACGTCTACCCTCTCTCAACACCGAACATAACAGGCTTCCGTAATAAAGCTCACGCCCACCAGAGTGGGACACTTGGATAATGGCCCACTGATCAAAAATCCACTATCAGCCCTCACCAACAGGGTCCCCTAAACCCCCTCTACAAGATGTAGGGATCTGATCCGCAATCGGTGGCCCACCTGGGCCCCATAGTCCCAAAAACGAAATTTCCCCATTTTTTCCCATGTTGTCAGCCACCTTTGGGTCATTGGATGGTGGACCAATCAGGGCCCGCCTAACATGGGTCCGTCATCCCTATGTTCGCTCATGGGTCCGCTATCGGATCTACGGTCTTGATCAATCATCAGCGGGGTTAACCTGGGCCCCACAACCAATACACAATAACAAGGCCTCACGGTTTGGGTCCGGGAACCTATGACAGGTCCGGTCATCTTTGGGTTATTTGGTGGGTCAACAGTAATGCTAAAAAAATAAAAGAATCCTCTCCATCGGATCTCATCACAAAAGCAATTAACTTTATCAAAAGGGCATCAAAGGGTTTCTATATGCACCAAACTCGAATCAACAAGAAACACATATTAAATTCACAAATTATGTTTAGGTACTTCAACAGATCCTAACCAATACCCAATCACAATCATAATACGAATCTAACATAGAAGATGGGATAAGAATGTTCAGATGAATAGATCTATGGTATTCCTACCAAAAACCTAACATTGGAAACATTAACAATATAACTCAAGAGTACATATTTACTTTTAATGGTTTGAGGAGATGGTTACCTGAGATAAGAAAATCGAACAAAAAATGGTGATATCTTCAGATCTTCGGCTAGATTCTAAAGTTGTGCTTTGGAAGTTGAAAGAAGAAGAAGAATAATAATAAGCGGGAGGAGTTGGAGAAATAAGTGGGGATGGATAAGTCATGCGGTTATTTAAAACATGAATTGGGTTAAAAGAGGATATTATCTGGGCTTGAGTCATTTGGCGGGTCAGGTCATCTACTTGTTAAATCAACTCACCGATCCACACATCTAATCTAATGTGTGCCTCACCTAATCCTACCCACTTAAATAACTAAAATACATTTAATTAAATAATAATAATATTCTAATTAAAATATAATAAAATATTATAAGTGGGACCGGGATCTTTCATCTCATCAGTTGGCAGAACTACAGTTTCTTTTGTTACTTGACTAAGACTTATCCCCAATTTTTATTTATTTATTTATTAAAAAGAGGAATGAAATGACCTTGCATGCCATTTCTTTATCACGTTCTCTTTCCCATGCAAATGGCGAGTTCTGAATCAGATTATTTGATTTTGAGAATCGCACAAATCCCATTTTAGTGAAGCCAACTACCCAAGCCAGTATTTTGTCTCCATGCAATAGGAATCATGACATCCACCCCCACCCACCCACCCACTATTCTATAGGTCCCACTATCGCATATTTAACATTTCTTTGACTGGGCCAAAGGCCACATAAGCATGCTTTCTTCATAGTCTACCATTTTTGCTTGCCAGTGGAGGTCATATTTGTCAGGTTTCCAAGACAAATAACTTGGCAAGGTTTACCTGGTCAAGACTCAAGACTCCAAATTAAACATATTATATTATCTTCTCTTGTCTATAGAGAACGCCATTGAGTAATGAGTTACACTACATGGTTTTTCATGGTCTCCCATTTCTGCTTGCACGTGGAGGCCATTGATTTTCATGGTCTACGATCAACTTGATGCGAATCACCTTGGTCAATATCATTACGATGACCCGCCATTAGCCATTAGCCATTAGCCGTCCCTTACTTGAATTTCTTCTCTTATTGGCATCTGGGTCCGTGACTCTGGGTAAGATGAATGAGAAGCAGTGCAGCATCTGAGGGTGGCATGACCCACTTGGATCCTCCCATCCCCACAAGATTCGGATAAATTTTCAGCACGTAAGTAATGGGGGTGTAGGGAAGGAGAGAAAGAGGCAGAGAGTGGGAGAGAAAGAGGGGGAGAGGGAGAAGCAGAGGTCGGAGGGATTTTCGGCAGGGGCCGGCGGAGGGAGAGGGAGAGAGAGGGGAAAGAGTGAGGGAGAGGGGACGGGGGCTGCCGGCTGTGGGTGAGAGAGATAGATAGAGGGAGAAAGATCAGTGGCGGTTAGGTTGGGCGGAGGTGGCGGGAACAGGAAACAAAGATAAAAGAGAGGAGAGGTGAGGAGAGAGGAAGAGGATATTTTGAATATTTTTGAAAATATGGTTATGATCAGCAAAAGAGGTGGGTGGGTGGGCGTATTTAGAATTTTTCAAATAGAGAAAGGCAAGCACGTCTCAGAATTTCGGATTGATTTGATAAAAAAAGGTGGGTCCCTTTTTTTGGAACTTCTCAGTTGTACAAGCAAAAGCCGTTGTATCTTCCGATGGGACATGAAAGTAGGAGTTACACATCTATAACACGTGCATATTTAACATTTGCACATATTTTTTTACTGAAAAAGGAATTTGCATGTATAACATTTACTTATAAGAAAAAAAAGCCATTAGCACCACTTTAACATGATTAAATTCATTGGACCCACAAGAGAAAGAACAAGAAAGGATGTAATGGATTTTTATACAATTTAGTGGGCCCCATAACCCAAAAGCTATTTTGGATAGGAAATGGTGTGTTTGGATCATGAATTGGGTGCCCTTAATGTGCATAAACTAAGAATTAAGATTAAATTGTGTTTATGCCTTTCGCTTATTACTCAAAATCCATTTAGGGTCTAAGATATGAAATTCATGCATCATGTTGATCTTATCTAAGAGAATATTGAATATATGGTTTGGAATTTTGGATCATAATTTTGGGGCTATAAAGTACAGATAACTACAAAAGTATGATTTAGTAGTTTTGATCTTGTTCATACCTTTCCCAAAATACTAGAAGATACAAATATGAAACTTCAATATCTTGAATTTAGCCTGCATGAGAACATGGAATGGTTTGGATCATAAATTGGGGCCCGGCTTGCAAAAGTAAAAAAATCAGATCTATGAGTTAGGGTAATTTTAGGCATTCTTCAAGACTTTTCTCAAAGTCATCAAGGGCTTAAGATAATAAACTTAAAGGTTTTAAGGTTTACTGATTTAATAAGAAAATTGAATGGTTCAAAATACAAATATGCAGCCCGTAAAAATAAAATCAGTTGATGGGATATAATCTCATGACCAATTACAAAATCAAATGCAATCATCTTTTTTAGGCGATACTAGCACCTTTTCACAATTGGGAGATATGAAAATAACTTTTACACCTATTTAGGTATCAAATTCTTTTTTAGAAAATGGTCTTATTACACACTATTTTCACACTTCATTTATACATCACATGCGTAAATGAGTGGAAACAAACGTGATGATAGCTGTCATTACACATGCGCATGAAACAAACGACCTTTTTTGAAAACATTGTTTAAATAAGGTCATTTTCATGCCAAAATTTTCACACCTAAATAGATATTGTTGTGTAAATAATGTATATGTTTTACATGGTGACTGCATTTGGTTATATCATTGGTCATGGGATCAAATCTCATCAACCACTTTATTTTTTTTTATTCTTATGGGCTCTATATTTGTAATCCAAACTGTTCGATTTATATATGAAGCTAATAAATATGAAGACCTTTAAGCTGGTTATCTTAAATCTTCATCTATTTTGAGTAATTTATGAAAAATCCAAAAAATCATAACCAAATGGATCTAATTCTTGGACTTTGCGGGCCCCAACTCATGATCCAAGCCACTCAATATTCTCATATTAATGATAATGATTAAGATGCTTATTTCCATATCTTAAATATTCATGGATTATATATGGTAAGTTTGTGGAAAGTACTCAAACATCCAAACACATCTAAAACCATTGAATATACTCATTTACTCATGTGAAAATAATGATTTTGATAAACATGATTATGTTCTTCAACTGAGTGGGAATCTTTTATATATATATATATATATATATATATTCATTTGTGTAAATAAGATTGATATATAAAACCCATTTTTGTGTTCCATTTGTACAAGGCAAACAATTGCTTAGGATTACATGTAATGATAAAAACCCTCTCCTTACGTTCAAAAGGAAAATGGACCTTGCTATTTACTTTAGAACTGCTTGAGCCTTGCTATGTTAGATTGCAAATTTCCCTTTAGATTGGCTCTAAGGCGAGCATTTGTTAGCAATAATTTCTTCCAATTTCTCTATGTTGGGAATATTTTACGTCATTATTACTCATTCTCTATGAAGTTCCTCCTTATCATCATCAAAAGCTTAGCCCAACTTTGCAAGGATATACAACATGAATTATGTTTCGTCATTCTAGTTTATCCAGCCCAAATACTAAAATAAGTTGCAGTTCTTTAGATCTATCCTTGCTACTTCCATCTATATCATTTTTGTCTTACCTCTTTCGTTTCAGGGGTCATTAACCTACTTAGCATAACTTTTATTTTCAAAAGTGTCATTGGTTGCCTTTGTTGGGTACATTTAAACCATCTCAAAATAAGTCTCTCTTAATTATCACCTATTGATGCTCCCTCTGAATGTGCTAATTTCTTTGTCAATCTTTCCTAATTCTACAATACTTCCATCTCAATAATCTCGCTCTCTATAAATCCTATATTTTTTTAGTGGGATTTAAAAAATGTAGCCTTTTATAATATCAATTTTAGCCCAATAAATACTCTAAATTCTGCCAATTATATATAATGAAGCGAACTGATTCCAATTGAGAAATCAGCCGCTTCATTTTAATTTTATTTTGACTGTTTTGGTTCCAATTTGACCCTCTTTAATGCCACTTTAAATTCCTCTTAATTTTCTCCTGAGCCTATTATTAACTCTTAAAACTGTTATGGAGATTTGTAACTGAAATTGACATAAATGGAGCTATTTTTTTTTTAACTAAAATGAGTAATTGAGAAAATGAGTTGTAACCTTTTTCCATACAGAGTCTTCTCACCACGAGCCTCTATTCTATGTGGCATTTTTTTCCTTTTCTCCGTGTGAATGGCCACAAGTCCAATTGAAACTTCTCTTCTCTACAAGAAATTAAGGAATTTGCATATTTTTTACTCCTTTTTTGTGAATTTAGTTTCCCTTTATGAATCGTAATTTCAATTTCCAACATAGATCATTATTCACAACACCTATATGTGATAATGGAAATAGATATATTATTTTCTCTTGTTGACGTAAGGCAATCAACACACTACCAAACATTTGGGCTACTCATTGACACCATCTCAATATTTCATATTTCATGTTTCTACTAAATATTTTAAATTTCTAAATTTCTAAATTATTTTGAATTTTAATTGTGTAATTTTTAAGAAACCTATAAATTTGTGTAAGAAACACTTCTATTTTAGATTTTATAAACTATAAATATATGAAATTAAAATTAATTTTTTAAAATATTATTTTCTGTTTGACTTTTAATGCCCGGGGGCATTTTGCTAGTGTGATATTGATGCTAGCTGAAAGAGAATTCGGATTCCCCAATGTTAGGATTTAGAAATTTAAAAGGTTAGAAGTGATATTTCAAAGGTTGGGTTTTGAAATTTCACTAATTAAAAAAAATTCAAAAAATTTATAGCCAGACTTTCTCATAAATTCCCAGCCATAGAATTCCCCTAAGAAATTCCATCAACTAAATGCTTCTTAATCACAGCGCATCACACTTGCATTTTTTTTTAAAGAGAGGTGCTAGACTAGATATATAGGGGCTTGTCCCTATCCTATTGTCAATATACGTGGGTTAGGCAGGCGGGCAAAAGCCCTTGGAGGGCTTACACTATCTAAGCATTACCCGACCCTTGTGAACAGGCCTAAAGGAATGAAAATGATTTTTTTTTTATTTTTGCTTTCTATGATACCATCAGGCACTGATTGATTTTTCTATATTGCCATCAGTGTTAGCAATCAGGAAGACCTTAACCCTCATTCTTTATCTAAAATTGGGACAAGCGATGTAATGCAATAAGGAACATGGTGGAGTCAATTTAATTTTCTCAAGTTGGTGGCGGAGTAGAAAATGTTTATTAGGTAAAAACAATAAAGCATTATAGAAATGTTGATTTAATAAAGCAGCATAATTATTAGAATAGGTATGACTGAATTGACTCAATGGGCCTATTTGTCTGGATAGAATTAAAATACATAAAAAAGTAATAGAGCATGGAGTTGAAACACATAGAAACTCACTGTATAAGATTTGCATTCTTTTTTATAATTTTGGTATACTTAGAAGTCTTCAAATGTGCCTAATTATTCGGATGGAATTGAAATATATAGGAAGTTATTGATTCGATTGGGTCTATTTGTTTGTATGGAGTTGCAATACATAGGGAGTGATTGTCAAATGAGCGTATTTATTTGCAGAGAATAGAATAGATAGGAAGTCATTATTAATTGGGCCAGTTTGTTTGCGTTAAATTGGAATATATTAGAAATCATTGTACAAAAGTGAGGGTTTTAGCTTTTAAAAGATTCTACATAACTCAGTAATGCTAGAAGATTTTCTCCTGTTCTCTGTAGTTCATTTAGATTGCCGTCATCATAGCGGAAACTGTTAAAATCCAGGGTGGTCCTTCCTTTAGGGACGGTCTGAATGCCCCGTTCGAAGGAGAGAAGATTCTCCAAGTAATGGTACTCCTAATCGGAACACGACTCTATCAAAACACAACTACAAAGTACTAGCTGAACTGACTCTATTTTTGTTCCAACATTGTTTTAAGTGTTTGATTAAAAGCAAGGCTAACAAAATGTTATGCATATTCATTATCATGCTTTTCACCAAATTGTCAATCCAAGGGTAGAACAAATCGGGACTGGCTTTATTTTTTAGGATAACTTATATATTTGAGGGGAATTTATTTTGAATGACTTAAATTTAATAGATGAGCTCCAATGTAGAGTTCCACTTCTTTAACTATGGATTTATCTAGGTTAAAGCTTAAGAGGATCCAAACTTGGATTGAATGCTTTGGAGAAGAAGGGCGACGGTGATGACGTGTGCCAAGGTGGTGGCGGTGACCTGTGCCATAGTTGGTGGTGGCAGTGCATCCGTTGATGGAGTGAGTTTGGATCCTCATGCACTGGTTTAGAGAAAT
Source organism: Camphora micrantha (assembly GCA_003546025.1). NCBI lineage: Eukaryota > Viridiplantae > Streptophyta > Magnoliopsida > Laurales > Lauraceae > Camphora > Camphora micrantha. The sequence goes on along the minus strand of QPKB01000006.1, from coordinate 40,450,751 downwards.
CTGTAGTTAAAAAAGTGCAACTCCACAGTGGGGCCCACTATTGAAAATTGGAACCACTCAAACTAAAGTCCTTTTTCAATTTATGGGATATCTCTGAGGACTTGTTTGTGTAATTACGTTGCTTTCATGGAAATGTCGTTTTGAAAAAGGGAGTCGGACTTGTGTTTTTTATTCATATCTCGCAAAAAGATCCCATAAAATAGGAATTTTCTATAAAGAATCTGTTTGCACCAAATAATAAAAAAAGACAATATAAAATAAAAAGAGGTCATACCTTTTTCTTTCAAAAAAAAAAAAAAAAAGGTGTATGCACAAAATATGCCCTAAATGTTATTCAAATAGAATTTAGTCCCACCGCAAGATTGTCCATTTAATAAATAACGGTATTAACACAATCTAATGCATTATTTACTGTGAAATGGTCTGTTCTTGTGATGGGACTAACTCTTATCTTATGATGTGATAGCCTAAGAGTAACTTAAATGAGATTATGACCGTACAATTGCCCTTAAATATGATATTTTTCACATAATATTTGAAGTTTAAGTATTTTCCACAGAGTTATTTTTACAATAAAGGCCCGATATTGCATGTCCGTAGGATATCACACAGGATTGTATGTGCAATATTGCACGGCGCTAGGATATTGCATAGTATGATACGTGCAATATTGTATGACCTTAGAAGTTCATACAAGTAGTTCCACGAGAAATACTTAAACTTTGACCGCTCAAAGATGTGGGCAATATCTATGATATTAAATCTCGGTTGGCACGAGGTCAACTGGGGTGAGTCGACCCGGTTCCTGCCAGGACTGAGTCAAGTCAGGCGCTGCCACGGAGGTAGGGTTCTTCTTGTAAAAAAGTTTATATATTTGTTAAATATTACACTCAACTGCTCAAAGAAGGTTGTAACTCAATTGGTAGTGACTAGTGATGCTAAAAGGGTCACTGTTTGATTAGCTGGGTTCGAATGCGGACTCTCATGTCTTCTTCCTACCCTATTTTACTGTTATCTACCACTCTAAAAAAGGCCCTTGAACTACTTGCTATTCATTGTATAATATTTTTTTGTTAATTAAAATCTATTTTTGGGTTATTGTTAAGTTAATTAGATAAAATTAATCTTGATCACCTGGAGCCCCAAGTGTACAAGTCACCTATTAAATAAGCTCTAAGCATAAGATATCATCTAGTCTAGACATGATACCAAAAGAAGAACATATAAAATTATCTCAACCATTTTATGAGTCTCGCTATATATATAAATTTTTACAAAGAGAATCATTCTAATTAAAGTAAAATTTGAGGGTATGCGACAGAGAAGATGCAATTTATTTTAAACGATCCGGATTTGTAGAGTTTGTCTATGCATGTTGAACGTAAGTGGACTATTTAGGGTCGGCCACGACACCGTAGGCAGTTCCTGTCCAAATGCATGATAGGCTACATACGGTAACGTGACGGACCGTGAATGGTCCACTCGAAATCACATTATTCACAGTGGGATTCTACTACCTCATTATATTCGGACTCACATTATAAACAAATGGGTGCCACAGCGTGGTTGCAACCATGTGGGAGAGACGGTCAGAGGATCCGGGCTCTACGTGCCCAAAAGGTGACGCTTCTCGAACGAAATCGAAAGAAAGCGAGAAAGAAGGAAAACAGTAGGACTGTCTAGAACCGCCTTATCACCTCCTGTGTCTCCAACCCCTCGCCACCTTCGCAAGAAGAAGTCAGGTTATAAATTCCTCATTTCCCTATTCAGATCTAAAACTCGAATCCGTTCATCTCAATCAAATCCCATTTCGTCCTTTCTTATTAATTTCTGACTTCGTAACCATCATATTTCAATGGTGGATATTCAAATGGAAGGAGAAGGAGAAGGAGGAAGAGGAGGAGGAGAATCTGAATCTGAATCTGAAACCTTCGCCTTCCAAGCAGAAATCAACCAGCTCCTCAGCCTCATCATCAATACCTTCTACAGCAACAAAGAGATTTTCCTCAGAGAACTCATCAGCAACGCATCTGATGTAAGATTCAAAACCTTAATGGACCTTTTGTTTTGCTTCTTACTGTTGAGGTCAACGACCACCCACGTTCTTGAATGGTTATAATTGTGGTAGAGCCATCGCCTTCACCATAAAATCATTGTTGTATTGTTTAGTCACGACCCGAGCCCGAGATCCGGTAACCCTGAGCTGTGAACCATACTTCCGTAAACCCAGAATTAACCGAAGTTAAAACGGAATCTACAAGGGATAACATTCTCAAAATACCTGTCAAATACAAAACTTTTTGCGGAAACAATTATATTTGACAATGTCAATTTACATGTATACAAAATAAAGTTCTTATACATGTATCATTTCCGATATACATTGATCAACATTGCATATTCAAAACATTATGCAGATGACAAATTAATTACATTCCAAAATGAAATTATAAACAGTTCCTCAAAACATTTCTCAAAATGTTTCAATTTCCATTCGCACTCGGATACCCATTTCAGATGGTATCCCGTTTATTCCATTCAATCAGTCTTCTTGGAGGAACTGGAGCGGTCTCTTCCGCTGCCGCCGGGGGGAAAACGTAAAAAAAAAAAAAAAAAAAAAAAAAAAAAAAAGGAGGACCAGAGTCAAACGACTGTGATGACATTGTCCTACCCTCAGCCATGCCTTTGGGAAAACAATTTTTAAGAGGGGCCAATATGTCAAATCCCCTAAATTATAATAAGAGGCTAGATTTGTGTGCAGCTCCCATATTATTGTCATCGTTTGCACTGTTTGTAGTTGAGTGTCTATTAGCACTTTCCCCACTGCCACATTGCTGTTGTAGTTTATGCAAGAGGCCTTTTCCTACCGTGGCTTGTGCCAATGTTGTAACTTTTCAGCTCAACAAAATAATACAGCCAACTTACAATTTTTAAGGATCTAATAGGAGTAAATTTTGCTTGATTGAGGGGATTTTGCTTATGATTCAGAGATTTTTAAAGATTGTAATTGATTGAGAGAGAGGACTGTGGGAGAGAACCAATGGGACCCCACCTACGGCTCCACCAACCGTAGCTGAGAAATTTCATGCCAATTTTACTTTATATTATTCCACGCGTTTAGTCTAGTAAGACCAGTGCAGAAGTCATGGAATTCATTCAAATCGAGTAGACCGTCCCATTAGAATAAAATGGAGGCATTTTAAGATGGTTTAATTTGAGGGTCGCATGAAAAGATTGACCTATTGACTCAGAATTTAATTAGGGAGTGGGTCCCATTTTTATCTTTTGATATACCATCTATCTCAGCCATGATTGGTGGGGGCTCCAGGTGGGCCTCTCAGGCTGTTTTGCACAGCGGAACAAAAAAAAAAAAAATATTGTGATTTTATACAAAAGCAACCTTGTTTTGCAATATTGCCGGCTCTAAGAAAACCACTTTCTAATGGTCTGTTTGTTTGCATTGTAGTATATAGGAATTGGATACATAATACTCATATTATAAGTGGTTAAAAATGAAGATATAAACATTCACATGTCATTTTCATTTTTAACCAGTTGCAGGATGAAAATCCTATGTATTCAACTTCTATGTATTACAATGCAAACTAATAGTCAGGCACTGTCACTTTACATGCTAAGTTAGCAGTGCAGGATGTCCCTTTTTTCCCTTAATTTTATGCTAATGTGTAATGTTCAATTCATAGTTTTATCTGATTCTTGGTAATTAGCGGACCTACATACACATAGTGGTGGGAATGGTGAAATCCATGGATTATTTAAAAATGCTACAAAGGATGAGGTCTGGACTTGTATGTTGGGCAATCTCCTCAGTTTGTTAGACCTAATACACAAGCACATACATATAAAAATAATAATAAAAATAAAAAAAAATACACGTAACCTCTAAATCTGTTTCATCCTCTACAAATGGATTTCAGAACTACGAAAAATATGTGTTCATGCCTATTTGCTTGTTTGGTACTGGATTCTGAAGAATTCATAGTTAAGGTCAAATTGAAGCTGAAAAAGACCTTAGGGCCTGTTTGGATAGGCAAAAAATAGAGTAGAGTGAAGTTAAATGGGCCATAACAGTTTAAAATTTAAATTTTATCCCGTTTGAATGAGTCTGGCCTGATAGATGAAATAATGTTGTGAGCCATATGTACCACATTTCACTTCAACTCTAAATACTTTCATTTCATTGAGTAAAAGTGGATTCTACTCAAACCTTAACTTCAAAAATAAGCATCCAAATGGAGTAAGTAAAGTATCTATTTTAACTTCAACTACTTCTCTTCACTCCACTCCACATGTGAAATCTACTTCATATTACTCCACTCCTCATTTATCCAAACAGGCCCTAATGGATTGGAGTGGAGGCACTTGTATGGTTTTGCAAGAG
>QPKB01000006.1:40442120-40445349 GCA_003546025.1 Camphora micrantha | reverse complement strand
GATCCCTTGTTGCACCTATTACATGGAATATTGTAACTCTTTTCTTGAACTTTATTGTTGGGCTGACATATAGAGATAAATGTCATTTTCCTTCACCTTTATATTATCGAGTCTAAGTTCAAATGGAATGGGTCCCACTGTACGATTAAGTACCATAATAGAAACGTGATTAATACCACATCAACAATGATGACACGTCGGCCCCTACTCCCATTTTCCCACTTTAAAAACTCCCGACTATTTTAAGCCCATCCAATCTTTTCACATACTACTCCATATGAACTTTTACATGTCCAGATTTGACACTCATGAAACTTTTGCGCACTGTTGGATTGAAATCCTAAGAGAATGTTGAATGTAATACTGTTAAACTTTTAAGGCCATCAAGCCTAGCTCCACTTAATTAATCCAAATCAATCATCCACATGACCCATAGCGAGACCTGACTACGTCCAGGTCTAGATAGGCTCCTTCAATTTGGTCGGGTCCAAAGCAAAACACAAGACAAACCCATTATTAGAAACTCTGTACTGCTCTTGATTAATAAGCTAATTGTACGAATCTGGATCCTCTAGAGGTTGTCAAGACGATAAACTAGGTGGAGGATTGGTCCATCAAGTCTCGATTAATCTTGGATATCTTAATAGTGGTATGTCTTGTTGATTTTCATTATATTCCTAAAGAATTAAATGAAGGTGTCCATTGGGCAGCTAAGTTGTGAATGTTGTGTAATGAATATGTTTTCCTGACTGAATTTCAAGGGGTAGCTTAGTTGGCCTAAGACCACGGTTTGCACCCTGAGGATGTATGTTCGAAACTGCACTACCACACTGGGGTTATAGGAAAGTTTATCCGGCTTTCCTCTGGGCCCGGAGGGATTAGTCCAACCCAAAGAATTAGGAACCCTCCGATAGCAAAAAATAAAAATAAAAATATAAAGTTTTCTGGGCTCACATTTTTGCAATGCTGTTGGCCGGGACTATATTATTATGTTTCATTTATTTTTGCTCATTGCGTTTCCTAATGATAAATGGCCATTCACCCAAAAAAAGAAAAAAAAAAGCCCGAATCTAACCAGCTAAGATCAAATGTGACACACTATGAATGAAAAGTTCATTCCTCCATGGAGATACAATTAAAGATTAGAGAGACCAATGGATGCCCATATTAGGTCTGGTCTGATTCACTGGATTGGATCATGCCAAGCTGGACATCCAACAAACTACTCTGGTCTTTACACACAAATCCATGGGCTCAGCTCATTTAGTTATACATAAAATGGGCCTAGTCCATGGGCCTAAAAACTTTTCCCAAAACCGAGACTTGCTTGGAAGAAGGCTATATTAATGGAAAAGTTGGTCCCTTGATGGAGAAGTCGGTGCTTTTAGTCTTATTAGTAGAGAAAGGTTGCTCACCAGAAAAGAAGTAGATAAAGGTTTAAAATTATAGCAGAGAGGTTACCAGCTAGGCAGCTAAGAAACAGGCCCTTAACCAGCCCTTAAAACATTGATTAGAGAGGTTACTGTTGGGAAGTCCCACATCTCATGTCGCCTGCCTGAGTAATAGCCTTGACATATCTTTTGTTGGAGAGTCCCACATCCCATGTCACCCGCTAAGTATATGTTTGGGCTTTTCACCTATCAGCTTAAGTTTTTAGGTGGGTATATGATTTATTACAAGGTATCAGAGCGGGTCTTGAACCCATTGTTCTTGTATAGCTGACAGGTCCATCTATGAAATCTGAGCCAGCACGTGAGGGTGAATGTTGGGAAGTCCCACATTCCACATCGCTTAAGCAAGAAGCTTAAGTATCAATACATTTGATGTATAATTTCATGCATATGTAGAAAAAGAAAATCAAATAGAAAGAGCATAAGAATTCAATACACCTGTCCTCAAATTGTGACCCATCCGGCGTCTCGTTCATTCATTCAAACCTTCCTAACCACATCAAACAAAACAAGGGACAAAATAAGGGTCCAGTATCAAAGACCATTTAAATTATCGCATCATCGTTATTTAATGATAGAAAGGTTCCACATTAGAAGAAAAAGGGAAGAAAGAGGGGTGGGAACACTCGATTTATTAAGCAATGCACATGACTATAACTAACCCAATATCATTCCTTAGTTAACACATTTTGATTATTGCTCATGTCTTAATACGTAAAGTTTCGCGATATCCCATTTTTAAAAAAACCTTTTAATAATTCATTAATTCTTTAAAAAAACACTGCAATATCCACAATACTTGCCGAAAAAAATTAAGGATTATAACCATACGACTATCTTTAAACTTGACATTTTCTCTAAAATAGTCGAAGCTTACATATTTTCCACAGAGTTGCTCGTACAAAAAAGATGCGATATCACACCTCCCTAGGATATCGTATAGAGTAATATGTGCAATATTGCACATCCTTAGGATATTGCACGTACGGTGTAATGTTTTTGATATCGCATGGTCATGATGTTGCATGGAGAGTTCTTCGGGAAATATTTAATTTTTTGTAATTGATAAGAATGAAAAATGTTATATTTTTCTTCATTAATGTTTAGTGCTTTATACTTATTTGATGCCTAAATGTACTCAGTATTCTTGTATTTTTATTTAGGTGCAAATGGAGGTATTAATTGCAAAACGAAGCTAATTGGGCGACTTTAGACAATTTTCACATCGCTTCGTAATCTGTGCATAACTCTCTCATCTGAGCTCCAATTGAGATGATTCAAGATGCTATGGAACGCCAAGAAAAAGATCTACAACTTTCATGTTTTGCGTTTTGAGAGATATCGGCTGCCTCAAGTTCTGAATTGCAAGAAAGGTGCTCATACTTGATGCTAAATGGGTGAAAAATCAAACAGAAGGGCATTATGGTAAATTTGAAGAAATCAGAAGTTCGTCGAAACATATCCAATATTGGGCTCATATTGTGGAGAACGAAAAATAGTGCAACTTTGATTCTTGGGTCGAGTCCAACAGAAGCCCGAATGAGAAGATATGGTCAGAAAAGAAGATTTTTACTAAATTAGAATTCACTTGATTAATTTATTAATTCCCATTTTCAATCCAAGCCACTTCAATTTCTCCCTCACGTCACACTCCTTCTCTGATTCAATCTCTCTTTCTAATGCTCCTTTTCACTTTCTAATCCTCATCCAACACAATCTACTCATACATATCTATGGGACCAGCCACTATTTTCTCTCCACCTCACCTTATTTCTCTC
>QPKB01000006.1:40227120-40437120 GCA_003546025.1 Camphora micrantha | reverse complement strand
TTATAAGCCACTTAAGCCAAATAGCCTACCCAGTATTTAATTCTTCCTTTATTAAACCCCTTTGAGCTTTATATTTTTATTTATTGTAAACCCACATTACAAGCTTTAAACCTAAAAAAAAAAAAAAAAGAGATTAAAAACCTACCTTTACCCAAGCCGTAGAACTAGTGGAGCATTGTTTTTCATTATGATATGTATGGGTGTGCAAGAAATAAGTGTGGGGGTGTTTTGGATTTGTGGTATGGCTATGACTGGTAAAATGGAACATGTTGTCATTCTCAATTCGTGATTTTCATCGTAATTTAAAAAAAAAGAAAAAAAAAGAAAAAAAAAGAGAAGAAAAAGAAAAAGAAAAAATATATATATATAAATAGTTTATGAAGTAATGGAGGAAATTGCTGTTCATGCTCATAATTCCTTCTAAAAAAAAAAAAAAAAAAAAGGGGTCTACTTATGCGTGATATATAAAAAGGTGGAAGTTGTTGAAGGATTGTTCCCTACAAAAAAAAAAAAAAAAAAAAAAAAAAGTGTTCCTGTTGAACGATCTCTTTTTCAATACAAGAGTTTTACATGGTTTAAATGCGCTGAAGCCAAATTGAAGAAACTGTTGAATGGAGTGATTGGTTTAATGTCTTATATATTCAAGATTGAAGATTGGTTCATTTTTGCTTCACTAGTTTTGATGGCTCTTGAGCTACATTCCCAAATATTTCCCACCTTGATCCTAAACCCCGTTACAACCCTTAAAAAGTCCTTATGATTCATGTTACGCATGTGATCCCAGTGGTGGAGAATGAGAAGATATGCAAGCCTATGGTAGATCACTTCTATTGGAATGACTTTGAGCGAAACACCTAACCTTCAAACACATGAGAGTCGAGTGTTTATTTCTGTGAGGGTCTACGTATTTAGTTTACTCCATCTTTGAGTGAAATTGCTTACTAAGTAACCGTAAGATGTTTAAAGTTGTTTATTCATGATATGTTATGAGTTTTGAAAAGCTCGGTTGTTCTTTGTCGATGGCGTTGCAACCTTGGTATTTTTGAAAAAAAAAAAAAAAAAAAGTAATTTGGAGTTTTGCCCGAGGACGAGCAAAAGTTAAGTGTGGGGGAATTTGATAAGAATGAAAAATGTTATATTTTTCTTCATTAATGTTTAGTGCTTTATACTTATTTGATGCCTAAATGTACTCAGTATTCTTGTATTTTTATTTAGGTGCAAATGGAGGTATTAATTGCAAAACGAAGCTAATTGGGCGACTTTAGACAATTTTCACATCGCTTCGTAATCTGTGCATAACTCTCTCATCTGAGCTCCAATTGAGATGATTCAAGATGCTATGGAACGCCAAGAAAAAGATCTACAACTTTCATGTTTTGCGTTTTGAGAGATATCGGCTGCCTCAAGTTCTGAATTGCAAGAAAGGTGCTCATACTTGATGCTAAATGGGTGAAAAATCAAACAGAAGGGCATTATGGTAAATTTGAAGAAATCAGAAGTTCGTCGAAACATATCCAATATTGGGCTCATATTGTGGAGAACGAAAAATAGTGCAACTTTGATTCTTGGGTCGAGTCCAACAGAAGCCCGAATGAGAAGATATGGTCAAAATTAAGGATTATAACCATACGACTATCTTTAAACCTGACATTTTCTCTAAAATAGTCGAAGCTTACATATTTTCCACAGAGTTGCTCGTACAAAAAAGATGCGATATCACACATCCCTAAGATATCGTATAGAGTAATATGTGCAATATTGCACATCCTTAGGATATTGCACGTACGGTGTAATGTTTTTGATATCGCATGGTCATGATGTTGCATGGAGAGTTCTTCGGGAAATATTTAATTTTTTGTAATTCATGGGACATGGGTGAATATTAGGTGTAAGGGTAACTGTACAGGAAAAATCCCAAAAAATTATAAATTCTTTCTCTTGAAAAATAGAAAACGGTTGGTGAGCAGTTTACAGAAAAAGACCTTATTCTCACCCTTATTAAGCCACGTCAGCATCTTTATCCATCTCTTACATATCTCATCCTCTTCTCTTCGAAACGGTTCATTTAGAGGATACGCCCTTTCCCTTTTTCAAGTGCCTTTTCTCTTTCTTTTCTTTAAAACTTAATGAGGGGATATTGGATTTGGCAAGACACGCTGAGAAGAAAGGGAGAAATGGAACTTGGAAGGGAGTCTGCATGCGTGGTTCTCACAATTGAAGGGATGATGAAGACAATCAAAGGATTGTATAGAGAAGAGAAGAGACACCCAAGTTTTAAAATGAAGAAAAATATCAGAAAGGGAGATACCCAAAAATAGAAAACCAGAAAACATGATAAGAAAGAAATGGGGAAGAAAATCAAAGGAGATAAAGAGGGAAAGAGAAGAAAAAAAACCAAGTTTAAAAACCCAAAAAATATAAAAAAAAGGGAGGTACCCATAAAGAGAAAAGCATGAAAGCAGGATCACGGAGACATGATAGAGGGAAATGATTGTACTTTTATATTTGTTTCCTTTTTAAAGTTAGATTGTATGAAATAACACGGGCCGGCCTTAATGCTGGTTACATGGTTGGTGGGAACTCTTTGACGATAGGTGATTGTACGGTCAAAAGCCCTTTTGAATATCTTGGCTCTTTTGGTGTTATTTATGACATATCTAGTTATTTATTAAAAGTTACATCATATATAAAATTTTAAAAAACTAATAATGAAAAATATTGACCAAGCTTGGCTTCATCAGTCAAAGGGGCAATGTACAAGTAGGTTGCACTATGACAATTATTAGCACAAGGAATGATAAAAGTCCTTCTCTTAAATCTGTTGGAGATTCTTTTGACCATGTAACCACTAATTCTAAGCAACCATTTTCAACATCAAGCAGATGTCAAATTCTACCCCCAAAAATGGAAAAAAAAAAGACCAACCATTTTCATAATTGTACTGGTAAGATGATGTATGCAAATTGCGAAGTATTCATTGTTAGATTTTATTAAATTTAATATTATTATAAATATTTTTCAACCTTTTAGCTTGATTTTTGTGTTGTCACATTTATACTTGGTGTAACATAGTATCCAATCGCCAATAAAGAGGAAACACCATTTTGGGTGCACCTTAGGTCAAGCCAAATCCAAACTCCCATGACCTAATCCGCCTTTTTTGACCTTTTGCTAAGTTGGACCACCGATCAAGAGTGATACTTTAAACTTGAAGATACATGAGTCAATCCTTGGATATATGTGTGTTCGTGCCAACAGTACCACTTAACCATGAGAGTGTTGATGACTTAATCCACATATTTTTTATTTTCTTTTCTTTTTTGGATTCCAAGTATTGAAATTGGACACAACACAAATAGGCCAATGATTTGGCGCAATGGGCTTATAGCGATGACAGGTGTAATGAAGGTGCGAATGACCCACTTGTCATCAAGTTATCCCTCCAACACATATTACCCTCTCATGAATTGGTACAACCAACGCTCACCAGTGGATTGAAATCTACAAAAGTAATGCCTTGTGAAAATGATAAATTCGAGGGTAATAGACCAAGATTTAGGATGATTTAATGGGTTTGATATTTTGCACATGGCCCAATTGGCCCATATAGGATCTCACACTCCTCATACCATCTGGTGTAGAGAGAGAGAGAGAAGCATTCTCATATAATAATGTTCAAACTTGTCCGTAGGGCCCACATGGAGCATTTTCAATTGTGAAAAGTAAGGAGGTGGTTTCATAGTAAGATCTAATAAAACCTAGATTTTCGCAAAATATCAAAACCATTAAGTCGTGTTAAACCCTTAATCTATTGGCATTGGCATCAATATTTTATTAGATGTCAATCTAACATGGAAGAGTCCCAAACTTGAATTGCGGGAGTGGGTGGGACTACATGTGTGTGACCAAAAAAAACAAATCAGCAACATGTGATGTGACCCAATATTTAATTCATGACATCGCATCCCATGTAGCCATCCAAAACACACATCTAAATAGTCAAGTACTAGAAAGAAAAATGTGTTAAGTGGACCCCACCTGAAAGAGCAGCCAAATCCAGAGTGCATTTCCACGGCTGATAGGATTAGTTTTGTTCCATGATTAAAAATACTCAGGGACGACCGACCGACCGACGCACACGCACAACCAGAGTCGTGGTTTTAGTAGAAAGGCAGAAGACTAGGTGCAAATGAGATTTATATTACCTGTGTGAAACTGTTGATTATGAAAACATGGTTTGATGGTGTTGACACATTCCTTTCACACACACTTGCCCACACCTAAATACTAATCCCAGGTCAATTTAAAAAAATGCTATAGATTTGAATGGGCTTCAATGTGTCCCATATGTATGTAATAAATACTTGCCGGTTTGATGGTCTTGACACATTCCTTTCACACACACTTGCCCACACCTAAATACTGACCCCAGGTGAATTTAAAAAAATGCTATAGATTTAAATGGGCTTCAATGTGTCCCATATGTATGTAATAAATAATTGGTATACATCAAAACATTGTTATCGCCCCACATCACAAAATCTTATTGAAAACGCCTCTCTTCTTTTTTGACATCTTCTCGCGAAGAGTAGTATATCATTTCCATGCCTCGTCATTGGTCCTCTTATGGTTAGTTTCTTTCTCTCACCAAATAATTCTAAATAAAGCAATCTACCTCTCTTCTTAGATCTAGCATAATTCTAATAACTTTATACCTAAATTTGAATCTTTAATATCCAAATCATAATTTCAATCGCCAAATCCTAATTTAAACCTTAAGCCTTAAATCACAAAATCGGAGAATATCTATAGGTCTGAAGATGACTAAATCACCATTGGGCACACTTTATTCCTCAACTCATACATCAGACATTATGGCTTATACGTTTGGATAACTTGATTTACATTTAACTGGTAATTTTTTTTCTTTGCCATGAACATACAACCAACTATAGGGAATTATTTTTACAGTTAGCAGGCAATCAAATTTTTTTAGATCAAAATAGAACCCTTTGGAAATCTAAATTGGGTAATCGGGTGCTCACCTAAATTACCGTTTCAGGGCAACCAAACACCTATGATTAAAGGAAATGTTATGTTGGGTTGTTTTAATGATGATGAATTGGGCAGTAGGAAGACACTTCAATTGGGTATTAGGAAGATGCTTGAATTGGGTAGAAGATCTGAGCATGGAAAAAAGTTTGTACCTAGTAAAATAAAATACATTTTCTCTTTTGCTATTGTTAATGTGAAAAAAGCCTAGCAAAGTGGAACAAAAATTTTGCCTCACCTAAAGAAAAATCCTGGGTCCGCCACTGCTTGCCCAGGACGTCTCTTGGGAGACTTCAAGTTTAAAAAAAGCTTTACTCTTGACCAGTAGCCCATTAGAGTAACAAGAAAAATTAAAAAAAATATTGATTCAAATGTAAAGCTGCTTATGGGGAAGGAAAAAGAGATGAGTATATACGTGCATGTTTAGTATCTCTATTTTTAATTTCTATTTGTTTAAATATCTAAAGCACCGGATAGATGTTTGAAAAAAAAGAACATTTGACACATGCATGATTCGACTCTTTACCCACTTTAAAAAAACGGAGGCAAAATCCTCTTAAAATAAGAAGCCTCAATTTTGGGCTTTTGAAAATAAGAGTTGCAAGGGTCCAAAAAAAGGATAGGTGGAAGGTTTTTTTTTTTTTTTTTTTAAGAGAAGCAACATGTTTTCTGATTTTAATCTGTCTATTCCCCCCTTTTTTTTTTTCCTAAATCTATTTTGATTTTTTTTCCCTGAATCTATTTTGGATGGCTACCAAACCAGGCCTAAGACGAATGACTGAGGGCAGGCTTGAGGAAGCGTGTACACTACAGACAAGACTATCAATATATAGCCTCCAAGTACTATATAGGACCTAGAGAAATTTAGACGTTTGGTTTTCGTTGGAAGACTTTTATGAAAATATCTAATGAATATAAATTATTTTTTTAGCTCATTAAAACCATACATAGACACAGATTAACAATAAAAAAAAATTCTGGATTTTTTTGTTTTTCACTTAATGATATTATTCTAATTCGCTCTATTTTTCCCGGTTTTGATGGTTTAAAGATATTATGATATGATAGTGAAAATACAGTTTCAAATGAAGGACATTGCATTTGTGAATTGTAATAAAGATAGAATGGGTGTTCATTAACCCCAAGGGGGTCGCTCAGTTGATTTAAGACTACGGTTTGTAGTCGGAGGCAGTAGGTTCGAAACTGCACTACCACATTGGGACTACATAGAAGTTTATCCGACTTTCCTCTGGATCCGAAGGGAATAGTCCAGCCCAAATGATTAGGAAACCTTCGATGAGAAAAAAAAAAAAAAGAAAAAGGGTTTTCATTAAATATGAATATGAAGAATTACATAGAAAAGTCTGCACGTTCATGCATGAGGACGCTTGTGCATTGTCTCGTCTTGACAACGATCCGAAGTTCAGTTGGACTCTTAGAGTCAAATTTGTCCCAACTCATACAAAACGAAACCACTCATTCAGTCACATGCTAGCCCATATGCCAGATGTTTATATGAAGATTTGAACAAAAGGCCGTCTTCAAACTCACCACCAACCAGCATGTGATTTGTAAGGAGTTTTGACGTGATTGTCCTCCTTTGGATTTTGATATTTCTTACATGTGCTCGCTGTAATTCAGACAGTGAGTAGCATGTCATGCAAACAGATCAAAACACTCCCCAAAGTTTTTGTGAACATTTTTTAGATTGCATGTTTACATTTGGAAAATTTTTGAGGTTCTATCCCCATTCTTGTGACACAACACCTTTCAAAATTATGCCCGCCCATTCCATGATGTAGCCCACTGAAAATATACTCAAACCAGTGGGTCTCTGGCTCACTGCAGCTAGGTCCCTGATGTGGGCCCCGTCACCCCAGAAACAGTTTTTTTTTCTCTTCTTCCCTTTCATTTCATTTGAAGCCATCAGTTGCATATATATATCTCCCTCCTTTTGCTTGTATAGTGTATAACTCAGAAGTTCCAAAACACAATCACCACTTTTTCCAAATCAGAAATTCCTAGAGATGAAATTCAAGAAAGGGAATCAAGGCTAATGGTGGGTCATCTTCTTCCAAAGGTTTGAGCCTTAATTATGACCCATAGGGCCATAGCTGCAGTGGAAGAAAAGGGTGGCAAGTTACAAGGTCCAGGCTATGGTGGGAAAGATGAAAGGCTCTTTTTGAAATTGGATGCTAAGATGCTACGTATTTGGTTACTTTTTTCACACGGTGATGGACCCAGTTGAGTCACATCAGGTTTATGGTCCTGATTATCAAAATAATGGGCTCCACGTGCAAGCAGAAATGTTAGACCATGAAAAACTGTGTATCACAACTCAATAGCATTTTCCCGGAAAGGAAAGAAGGATAGACAAATGCTTCTTGTGCTTGATTAAGGTAGGCGAGGGTCTGACCAATTTCATGGTCTTCATTACCTAACATATGGGCTCCACATTAAAGAAAAAAAACACATCCAAACAATGTAGAAATGGACAGTTAATATGCATGTGGGACCATTGGAATATTTTCAAAATTCTGACGGATGAGACATCCTTTGTGGGATATTTTATTGAAGAAGTACCCATAACGAAAATGACTTAGATGGAAATACCAGCGCACCTGCAAGAGAAGAAACCGTTGGGATCTTTAGATTGGATTATTGGGTTGGAAAAAGTTAACCTTTTAGTATTAAAATAAAAGGGTCGTGAGACTCCTGCCTAGGAACCGATGAATCGATTTATAAATTATTAGATGCAAACCCAAATTAAACACTGTAATATCTGTGAAATAATTATAGATATTCCAATAATAAATGTATTATTGGAATGAATTTATATTTTAAAAAGTTAATAATGGTTCTAATTACCAATATAATATAATCAAATAGTTTATTAAATTAAAGACGATTTTCTCTTATACATCTGTACACTGCGCATTGTACATGCATTGGTGCCTCCTGTTTTTGGTGACAATCCAGATGCATACTCCGTAAGAAGATTTTCTTCTTTTCGGAATTAAGTGCTTCTATTATGTAACAAGTTGATAATTTGTTTATATCTATATAGTTTCAAAAGTACTCACTTAAGAACATGATAACAAATAGCACATTAAGATATTATCACAAATATATTAATTGTGAAGATATATCACATATATGAATTATTATTATATTTAATATTTGTACACTAATGATTAGGGTTTTAACTAGAAAAAACCCTCCTTACCGAAAAAACATTGAAAAAAACCATTTTATAGTTCGATACAATGGCGCTGGAACCAAACTTTTCATATTAACCTTTGAGGGTCTCTCGACATTTTCGTTTTCTTTTTAACCTTTATATCCATATACATCTAGGGGCGGGACTACGGAGGGGCTGGTAGTGGCCATCCCCCCCCCCCCCTTAAATTGTAAAAACCCCTAAATCTTATAAAAGAATTTAGAATTTTTTTTACATTAGCTCCTCCAAGAAATTTTTGTTTTCCTATTGCCCCACTCCAGGTATATTTTCTGGTTCCGCCACTGTATGCATTGTTATCGACGTATGTCAAATATAAATTACTAGTATAAAACTCAATATTTTTTCTTCCTCTTCTCTACGATTTCTTTCCTCAACCATTTGCTACTTTCCTCCTTGGTTGTCCCAACCATCAATTCTCTCTATTTCTCCTGCCATTTGCTTATTTTTTTCTCTCCTTCTTTGGCCTCATTGCTCGCTATTTTCATCTTGTTCTTAGTTTTCTTTTTTCTCTTTTCTTTGGTGGCCTACAAGCGAATAGTTCTCTTACTCCATCTTCTTGCCATCCTCCTTCACAAGTCAACTTTTTAATGTTGTGAATGAAGATTGATTGTTGTTATGAATATGAATGGAGACATATTATTGTAAATGGACATGATCATAGAGATGAAATATTGTGAACGGTCATGAAATGAAGATGTTCTATTGTAGTTGTGAATGTAGATAATGCGGAAAAAAAATAGAATACATGTACTATAATCATTGACAATATTCTTGAATAGCTCAACACTTTTTTTATTTTTTTTTGTGTAACGTTCACCAATGGTGATTTAGTTAAAAGTAAAAAGAGTTTTCTAAGGGGAATATAGAGATGGCCTGTTGGTAAGGAATCTCACTCCCATCCCTCCCATCAGGGATCGATTTCTGGTGGAAGGTTTGAACTCCTTCCTCCTACCAATGAGCCAAAGGCACATAAAAAAAAAAAAAAAAAAAAAACCCATTTTCTAGGGAAAGTGACAATTTACCCTAATCGGGCTCAATTACTGATGTCTAGAAGTGTATATTTTCAAGAAAAACCCATTTTGTAGAATTAGGTATAGAAGAATTTATATCTTGTCTTACTGTAAATTGTTGGGTAGCTTTGTGTTATCCTTAGCGTACGACAATATCGATGCATGTTGCAGATAACGCAGAGTTAACTGCATATCATAATATATTTTTGTCTTTAAATCCTTCATGTTGCAGTATTTTGGAGAGAAGATTATATTTATGGACTGATTAAGCCTAATCATGAAAGATTTACACTTTAATTGAAAAATGAAATTTAGTAATAGCAATATTGTTGGATGTGAAAAGAATTTTCCATGTAAAGTGAGAATTTCCCGTATTTTTCTCAATTGCTGATGTAAGGAATTAAACATTTTCTCTAAAATTCATTTTGTAGAATTAGATAGGGTGTGTATTAAACATAGATTCCACATGTCCACATGATACCTCTCCAACTAACTCTAAGCTAAAACTAATAAACAATTATAGGAAGAAGAGAAATGGTAAATAGTTGTGGGAGAATAGAGCTAGAATTGGAGGTATATAGAGCTGGAAAACAAGACAAAGAAGACAAAGCCAGCTGATTGGCTTGGCACAAAGACTATTCTTTTTCTCTATATATACAACAAGAAAACAACGACGTACGTCATCTTTTTGACTTGTGATGGAAACAAGGGAAAAAGCCCTCTGCATCTCGATCAATGTTCCCCAACAAGAAGACAACTCTCTTCTTCCTCAGGCCCTGCGTTACAGACAACCCAAAAACTACAACTAGGGCTCAAAATGAAGCCCTAGATCGACACCATGCATAGCTCTGATACTAATTGATATATCCATACGCGGACACTATGACATATGGCCGTAGATCGATAAATGTTCCAACAATTAGGAAGCTCTGTAAATTTCTTCGCCTCTTGTATTTCATATAGAATTGGAATACGAATAAATTCAAAAAGTCACATTTCTTTTGGAGACTTCTTCACCAATAACTCAACACCCATTGATCCTATTGTGAGTCTTATTTATGGATAGATCAAATCTTACACTTACACTAAGTGACATTTTATTCTATGTTAGCCTCTGTTTTACTTGAACACACACGGGACCGTAGCATGCGGGACACGTCATTTTCTAAAATGGGGAGAAAGAGTAGTGCATCTACTGGGAGGGCTTTATATTTTACATATGTAAGATATCAACTTATATGGGTATAAAGGTCAAAAAGAGAAGGAAAAACAATGGGTAGCGGTGATATCAAGTATTTGGTCCCAGCATAGTTGCATCCTGAGTATGAGTATCCTAGTGCAAGGGGATTTTCCTTATAAACCTCTTGGGGATTCTTAAATTAATCACAAAGCTTTTGAATAGCAGGGAAGACCTGCAACTAATAAAATCTAGGAGTTTTGACATATTGGTTTACATTAAAATCTATTTTTCAAATTTCATGATCCAAATTTTGATACTGTCTATAGAGTCGTTTGATTCTGGTCAACATTATTTTTTTAACTTTTTTCACCATATTCCATGATATCTTAATCATATTTTTTTAGCAAATAGTAAAAAAAATTTAGTTTTTTATAGAACATAAAAACTGATATTTTATAAAAAGTAGATACACTTTTGATCATCATTTTTCAAGTTTTATCATTTGAACAATAATTTTCCTAAAATGCTGCATAAAAAGTCATGATAGTTATAAGGGATTTATCATTTTTTGTGATATACATTGTCCCATGAAATCATGGTATCCAGCGCAAAAATATTTTAAAAAATTATTGACCAGAGTCAAACAACTATAGTAACATTACTTGAAATGAAATTAGAACATCTGAGTTTAAGAGGGACTGATACGTCAAAACCCCAGCTGGGAATATGTGCATGAATGTAAATATGGGCTACCCTACCATATGTATATAATAGTACAATGCAATAAACAACAAATGAAAAATCCTTACTTTATCTTACTGAAGAGCCATGCAACGACATCAATGCTCTACAGATTGGAAGCAGAATGCCCATTCCAAAGAATTTATAGATATACTTCCATAAATATAACATGGAATATATATATATATATATATATATTTTTCCATATGAATATATTATTGTTGACCTTGGAGAATGGGAAGTGGGCCATTGTCATGCATCACTTATCTTAACTCCTACATACATCATACATGCATAACGAAACCTAGGACTTGCCATCCTGCCATTATTTTTTTCTTTGGGTGATCTTTGCCTTCAAAGGCTTTTTCATGACAGTAGTAAATTCCAGCTTCTCACTCAGATCAACCTCTTCTCCTTTCACAGGATTCCATTCAAACTCCCTCACTAGATTTGCCACGAAGTACTGAAGATGAAGCATAGCCAGATTAAGCGCCGGGCATATACGTCTCCCAGCTCCAAAAGGCATCATCTTAATCTCCCTACTCCCTGTTAAGTCCACCTTCTCTCCGCCATCTAAGAACCTCTCTGGCTTAAATGCCATGGGCTCATCCCACACCTTGTCGTCCCACCCCATCTCTGCTACCATGAAATTGATGGTGGCATTCTTTGGTATAACGTACCCTTCAAGCGTCACCTCCTCCGAAACAGTGTGGGGAATAACGAAGTGCGACGGAGGGTGCCGGCGCAGACCTTCCATTATCACTGCCTTCAGATAAGGCAATTTATCCAGGTCCTCCTCCCTCACTTCTTTTGTCTCCTTCCCCACCACTCCCTCTATCTCTTCCACCAGCTTCGCTTGCACTTCTTGGTGCTTCACCAGATTAGCCATGATCCACTGAACCGAAGTCGTCGTGGTGTCAGTCCCGGCTGTCAAGAACTCGGAACATAGGCTAACCATCTCTCCTTGGGTGAGCTTTCTGCCTCCCTCATCTGCAAGCTCGAGACCCAGAAGCGAATCCACATAACTATGGAGAAAGTTGCCGTCGCCCTCTTGAAGTTGTTTTTTGTCTTGTCGAGCTTTTATCAATGGGACGAAAAGATCTTCTTTTTCTTGTCGCATCTGTAAAAGCTCGTTCCACTTCTTGTGGAGCAGTATCTTTCCAATCCAAGGAAAAAGAGTGGAGATGTCGAAGCCAATGATCATTCTGCGTTGAATGTTCTCAATCTTCTTTACGGTACTTTGGTCGAGCTTTTGTCCAAAGCACATTTGCAAGAGCAAGTTAAACATAGCATATTGAACTTTCTCAAAGACGACAACTGGCTCGCCCGAGTCAGCATACTGTGTGAGCTCTCCAACCAGCGTCTTAAGAACCCATTCCCGTCCTTGGGAGTAGGACTTGACGCAGGAAGGGTGGAATACTCCAGACACAAGGTTCCGGCGCAGGTTGCGCCAGGACGAGCCGTACCCAGCCGAGCTGATGGTGTGTTGATTGCTGGTAGTGATTCGGCTCATCCCTTGAGCAGGTGTTCGGTTTGAGAAGATGGATCCTTTCTGGACCAGAGCCTTATGAGCGAGAGAGCGGTCGTTAATAAAAATCATGTTACAGAGCCCAACTCTAAGAGTGATGATGGGGCCATACTTGGCATGGAGCAGGCAAAGGAAGGACTCAATGTCCAGAAAAGATTTCTTTAGCAATTGCAGGTTGCCCATGAAGGGTATAGTTGGGGGACCAGGTGGAAGATTTCTCTTCTTGTTTTTATTGGGTGAGTCTAGGAGTAGCTTGATTGCTACAGCTAAAGAAATGGAGAAGGAAATCAAGAAGAGGAGCCATAGCTTCTTTGCTGGAACTAGGCCCAGACAAAGGCAAGGGCAGATGAAGACGAAGAACCAGAGCTTCATTTCTGGAAATAGCTAGAATGATCAGAATGCAACTGCACCCTTGTTTAATGAATGTGTGTGGGTTGGTTGGGTTGTGCTCTAAAGTTGCTCTGGGAGGGGGGATTTTATAACTGTAAGCTGTTAAGACTATTGACCCAATTTTAGTGCATGTGGTCATAGTTTTTCGAAATCATTTGGCCGGCCACCTTACACAAGTCGTAGCCCAGGAGCCACAAGAGTTTGAATAAGATCATATTCTTTGTTAAGAGTCTTGAAATTGAATGGGCACTAACTTAATTGTGTAACTTAATCTAAATACATTCGGCTTCTAGCCACTGTCCATATCTGAGACTAGGAGTGGGTCTTAGGACTCAGAGCGTGTATTCTACGGCTCTGATCATCTGCTTAGAAGTTTTTTTTTATCAATCTACCGTACGTACCTGTTCTTGTCCATATCTCCCTGACTTTTCTACAGATCATCTTCAGTCGTT
Organism: Camphora micrantha; assembly: GCA_003546025.1. Classification (NCBI taxonomy): domain Eukaryota; kingdom Viridiplantae; phylum Streptophyta; class Magnoliopsida; order Laurales; family Lauraceae; genus Camphora; species Camphora micrantha. The sequence continues at coordinate 40,423,526 of QPKB01000006.1, read as the reverse complement.
AAAAAGGAATAGGTAAGAGTCAAAAACGGCTTGTTAACCGAGAGGTTTCGACGCAAAAGCCAGGAAGGTTATCGGCCCATTTTAATTTTGACTTAATTTTGTCTTTTTGTGCAGGGCTTACTGCGGTGAGTCCGGATCGATCCCGTAAGTGGGATGTGTTGAACTCCCTGTGGGGGCCTTCCACTGATGATCTTAACCGTTGGAATTGAATGCCGGCAGTGTCTTCTAAAATTCTATTTCAATAAGATTTGGTCCCCATAGAAAATTGAACAAACATGATTGATAATGTGATTAACACAATCATATGTGTTAACTAGCTACATTATCGATCGCGTGTTCATTTTATGTTGGGACCAGATTCAATGTGGTTAGGACAATCTTATTAATTATGAATCATGTATATCAATTACATTCTCAATCAAATGTTCAATTTCATAGCAGAGGCAAATTTTATTGAAGCACAGTCTGAGGATATGCATGCGCTGCCGGATGGAATGACATTCAATTCTAACAGTTTGGATACATTCCACTCACGGAATTGTGTAAGGACTACACCTGGGTAGAGATGAAAATCTGGGCATGGAACAGCACGGGAAGAACCGTGCTTTTGTCAACATGCCGCACGACACGGCATGCTGGGCCAGGGAGCTTGGGCCGAGCCACGGCACTGTACAACCCATTTATATTAAAATTTTAATATTTTTATATAAATAAAATATAAATGTTAAATTATTCATTTATAAATTTGCTCAATGTTTGTGCATTTATCTTAATAATTCCAACTTTATTTCAAGTTTTGAACTCATAAAAGTCCACAAAGTCTCTTTCAATTTATATAAAAAAAAATTAGAAGAGGCATGTGGGCTAGACATGGTCCGCACGACCCAATAAGATATTGGTAAATCCATGCCTTGGGCCGTACTGGGCTGAGCCCCAGCTGCCTGGACACGGAAGGGCACGGCCCAGTTATCATCCCCACAGCAAGGATCCGACCTCGTTGGTGGGTCTTTCAATGCATCCTTCCTCATCTTTGTCTTTTATACACAAAATTCTACACCTTTGCGTAGCCACATGGATAACCCAATCCGTGGACTTCTTGAAAAGTTTTTTTTTCCATGGAATGGTAGAAGTCTTATATATTTATTTATTTATTTATTTTTTCCCTATTGAAAAAAATGGCCACGCCAAATGATTGATTTGTAGAATGAAAAAAGTGCTTTCCACTTTCCACAATTTTTTTCTTTGGACAAGCAGTCACAGTACAAACAATGCCCTTGGGAGACCAAACGGCAAAGGAAAATGCCAGGAAAAGGAAATGGGCCAGAAACTGTTGCAACCAAAAGTCCTCATGGAACTCATCTCATGTCACTTACCCCCGAAAAAAAAAAAGAAGGGAAAAATGTGAAAAATTAAAACCAAATTCAAATTCCTGTATTAATACAACCCAAGCTTCCGAGAGTGAACCCACATAAAATTTCAATCCGTGATGAGTCAAAATAAATTTCATTAAATGCGGCGAAAGCTTTATTCAGTTGCTATCAAATGTTCATAAATGAGACCCAACGTAAATTCAGATAAAACAATAATAAAAAAAAAGTTTCAAAATAAATTAAATAATTTCTAAAAGAGGTCTCAAACTATAAGAAAATTCATTTAAATAATTCTAAGATGGCGTTCTCCCTTGTGCTGGCTCAGACGACTCCAAAGTCATCTCCGACATTCCACTCGGGTTCATCAGTTGGCTCAAACGTTTAAAACGTTTGACCCTCCTCCGTCTCCTCAGTAAAGTAGGGTTCGATACCTATGCATCAAATATTACAAAGTAAATAGCAAGTACATAATCATAATTCAAAATTAAATACGACAATGAGAAGAATATAGTCAAGTGTGATCATATAGAAGTAATGACAATGATAATTACAAGGAATAACGTATAATATAATCCAAATAAAACAAAATGAGCAATATGATTCATACGAAGACAAGCGTCCCCATTTTAGGTGGTTAGCCTTAAATAAATCGAGAAAGCCCGTCCATAACGTCGGTGGTCATAAACCGATCAAATAAAAAATCAGGATAACCTGTTCACATTCATAGCGGATTATAAGTGATCCGGTCACATCGGTGATCAACCGTCTATATATCGATCTACAGTCGTCCATAAATGACCTACATAAACATAAACATAAAAGCATATTAGACCTGAATAATAAAGTTCCGACACAAGAGTCCTAAGTCAAAGTAAAGTGCTGGCCATTCCACATTCCATATCATAATCAATTCGTCATACAAAATTTGTCAAGCCACTTTATAGTCTATTACACACAATAGGTTATGCATCTAAAGAAATACATATTCTAAATCAACATATATATGCATGTGAAGGTTAAGACATAGATACGAATCGATCTTAAGGTCAAACATAAGGTCTCGTACCCAACAATCACATGAATCACTAATAAATAAAAGATCAACGCATCCCTTCTCCATCAATGGTGCATAGACCCAATTAAGGGTTTCCTAATAGAGATGGGTTGAACTCGAATACACTAGGATGTCCCCGAGGTCATACGAAGTACTAAACCCCACGTTAGTAATATACCGTGTGCCTGGATGGTATTTACTCGATCCAAAGATCCAATTAATAAAGTACAAAAATATAATTTTAACATATTAAAACCAAAGATACAATTTAAAATTTAATTTGTAAATAATAATAACAATCTTAGTTTATAAGTTTAGAAAACTTGAAGACCCCATCCAAAATATTTTCCACGTTCTGAATAAACCAAAAGGGTCCAAATTGAGTTCATTAAAGCTACAATGGTTTTTTACTAAATTCTAAAATCTAAAAGGGGCATATGTTAAAACAAAAGGTATGTTATGTGCTGTCATCACCTAATCTCTCTGATTCCCGTGTCATCGTCATTCTCTCCTCCTCCCACACCTCACCTCCATGACTCCATCTTCTTCTTTTTTTTTTATTTTTTTATTTTCACTTAACCACACATGTCATCACCATCACCCTTTCTCACTAATTCACACGTGTCATCACCATCTCCATTCATTCTTTTCTTTTCTTTTGTTCCCAACACAAGCATAGGTTAAGACGTCTACCCTCTCTCAACACCGAACAGAACAGGCTTCCGTAATAAAGCTCATGCCCACCAGAGTGGGACACTTGGATAATGGCCCACTGATCAAAAGTCCACTATCAGCCCTCACCAACAGGGTCCCCTAAACCCCCTCTACAAGATGTAGGCATCTGGTCCGCAATCGGTGGCCCACCTAGGCCCCATAGTCCCAAAAACGAAATTTCCCCATTTTTTCCCATGTTGTCAGCCACCTTTGGGTCATTGGATGGTGGACCAATCAGGGCCCGCCTAACATGGGTCCGTCATCCCTATGTTCGCTCATGGGTCCGCTATCGGATCTACGGTCTTGATCAATCATCAGCGGGGTTAACCTGGGCCCCACAACCAATACACAATAACAAGGCCTCACGGTTTGGGTCCGGGAACCTATGACAGGTCCGGTCATCTTTGGGTTATTTGGTGGGTCAACAGTAATGCTAAAAAAATAAAAGAATCCTCTCCATCGGATCTCATCACAAAAGCAATTAACTTCATCAAAAGGGCATCAAAGGGTTTCTATATGCACCAAACTCGAATCAACAAGAAACACATATATTAAATTCACAAATTATGTTTATGTACTTCAACAGATCCTAACCAATACCCAATCACAATCATAATACGAATCTAACATAGAAGATGGGATAAGAATGTTCAGATGAATAGATCTATGGTATTCCTACCAAAAACCTAACATTGGAAACATTAACAATATAACTCAAGAGTACATATTTACTTTTAATGGTTTGAGGAGATGGTTACCTGAGATAAGAAAATCGAACAAAAAATGGTGATATCTTCAGATCTTCGGCTAGATTCTAAAGTTGTGCTTTGGAAGTTGAAATAAGAAGAAGAATAATAATAAGCGGGAGGAGTTGGAGAGATAAGTGGGGATGGATAAGTCATGCGGTTATTTAAAACATGAATTGGGTTAAAAGAGGATATTATCTGGGCTTGAGTCATTTGGTCAAACTGCGGGTCAGGTCATCTACTCGTTAAATCAACTCACCGATCCACACATCTAATCTAATGTGTGCCTCACCTAATCCTACCCACTTAAATAACTAAAATACATTTAATTAAATAATAATAATATTTTAATTAAAATATAATAAAATATTATAAGTGGGACCGGGATCTTTCATCTCATCAGTTGGCAGAATTACAGTTTTCTTTTGTTACTTGACTAAGACTTATCCCCCATTTCTTTATCACGTTCTCTTTCCCATGCAAATGGCGAGTTCTGAATCAGATTATTTGATTTTGAGAATCGCACAAATCCCTTTCAAGTGAAGCCAACTACCCAAGCCAATACTTTGTCTCCATGTAATAGGAATCATGACGTCCACCCCCACCCACCCACCCTCCCACTATTCTATAGGTCCCACTATCGCATATTTAACATTTCTTTGACTGGGCCAATGGCCACATAAGCATGCTTTCTTCATAGTCTACCATTTTTGCTTGCCAGTGGAGGTCATATTTGTCAGGTTTCTAAGACAAATAACTTGGCAAGGTTTACCTGGTCAAGACTCAAGACTCCAAATTAAACATATTATATTATCTTCTCTTGTCTATAGAGAACGCCATTGAGTAATGAGTTACACTACATGGTTTTTCATGGTCTCCCATTTCTGCTTGCACGTGGAGGCCATTGATTTTCATGGTCTACGATCAACTTGATGCGAATCACCTTGGTCAATATCATTACGATGACCCGCCATTAGCCATTAGCCATTAGCCTTCCCTTACTTGAATTTCTTCTCTTATTGGCATCTGGGTCCGTGACTCTGGGTAAGATGAATGAGAAGCAGTGCAGCATCTGAGGGTGGCATGACCCACTTGGATCCTCCCATCCCCACAAGATTCGGATAAATTTTCAGCACGTAAGTAATGGGGGTGTAGGGAAGGAGAGAAAGAGGCAGAGAGTGGGAGAGAAAGAGGGGGAGAGGGAGAAGCAGAGGTCGGAGGGATTTTCGGCAGGGGCCGGCGGAGGGAGAGGGAGAGAGAGGGGAAAAGAGTGAGGGGAGAGGGGACGGGGGCTGCCGGCTGTGGGTGAGAGAGATAGATAGAGGGAGAAAGATCAGTGGCGGTTAGGTTGGGCGGAGGTGGCGGGAACAGGAAACAAAGATAAAAGAGAGGAGAGGTGAGGAGAGAGGAAGAGGATATTTTGAATATTTTTGAAAATATGGTTATGATCAGCAAAAGAGGTGGGTGGGTGGGTGGGCGGGCGGGCGTATTTAGAATTTTTCAAATAGAGAAAGGCAAGCACGTCTCAGAATTTCGGATTGATTTGATAAAAAAAGGTGGGTCCCTTTTTTTGGAACTTCTCAGTTGTACAAGCAAAAGCCGTTGTATCTTCCGATGGGACATGAAAGTAGGAGTTACACATCTATAACACGTGCATATTTAACATTTGCACATATTTTTTTACTAAAAAAGGAATTTGCATGTATAACATTTACTTATAAGAAAAAAAAGCCATTAGCACCACTTTAACATGATTAAATTCATTGGACCCACAAGAGAAAGAACAAGAAAGGATGTAATGGATTTTTATACAATTTAGTGGGCCCCATAACCCAAAAGCTATTTTGGATAGGAAAATGGTGTGTTTTGGATCATGAATTGGGGGCCCTTAATGTGCATATAAACTAAGAATTAAGATTAAATTGTGTTTATGCCTTTCGCTTATTACTCAAAATCCATTTAGGGTCTAAGATATGAAATTCATGCATCATGTTGATCTTATCTAAGAGAATATTGAATATATGGTTTGGAATTTTGGATCATGATTTTGGGGCTATAAAGTACAGATAACTACAAAAGTATGATTTAGTAGTTTTGATCTTGTACATACCTTTCCCAAAATACTAGAAGATACAAATATGAAACTTCAATATCTTGAATTTAGCCTGCATGAGAACATGGAATGGTTTGGATCATAAATTGGGGCCCGGCTTGCAAAAGTAAAAAAATCAGATCTATGAGTTAGGGTAATTTTAGGCATTCTTCAAGACTTTTCTCAAAGTCTTCAAGGGCTTAAGATAATAAACTTAAAGGCTTTAAGGTTTACTGATTTAATAAGAAAATTGAATGGTTTAAAATACAAATATGAAGCCCGTAAAAATAAAATCAGTTGATGGGATATAATCTCATGACCAATTACAAAATCAAATGCAATCATCTTTTTTAGGCGATACTAGCACCTTTTCACAATTGGGAGATATGAAAATAACTTTTACACCTATTTAGGTATCAAATTCTTTTTTAGAAAATGGTCTTATTACACACTATTTTCACACTTCATTTATACATCACATGCGTAAATGAGTGGAAACAAACGTGATGATAGCTGTCATTACACATGCGCATGAAACAAACGACCTTTTTTGAAAACGTTGTTTAAATAAGGTCATTTTCATGCCAAAATTTTCACACCTAAATAGATATTGTTGTGTAAATAATGTATATGTTTTACATGGTGACTGCATTTGGTTATATCACTGGTCATGGGATCAAATCTCATCAACCACTTTATTTATTTTTTTATTCTTATGGGCTCTATATTTGTAATCCAAACTGTTCGATTTATATATGAAGCTAATAAATATGAAGACCTTTAAGCTGGTTATCTTAAATCTTCATCTATTTTGAGTAATTTATGAAAAATCCAAAAAATCATAACCAAATGGATCTAATTCTTGGACTTTGCGGGCCCCAACTCATGATCCAAGCCACTCAATATTCTCATATTAATGATAATGATTAAGATGCTTATTTCCATATCTTAAATATTCATGGATTATATATGGTAAGTTTGTGGAAAGTACTCAAACATCCAAACACATCTAAAACCATTGAATGTACTCATTTACTCATGTGAAAATAATGATTTTGATAAACATGATTATGTTCTTCAACTGAGTGGGAATCTTTTATATATATATATATATATATATTCATTTGTGTAAATAAGATTGATATATAAAACCCATTTTTGTGTTCCATTTGTACAAGGCAAACAATTGCTTAGGATTACATGTAATGATAAAAACCCTCTCCTTACGTTCAAAAGGAAAATGGACCTTGCTATTTACTTTAGAACTGCTTGAGCCTTGCTATGTTAGATTGCAAATTTCCCTTTAGATTGGCTCTAAGGCGAGCATTTGTTAGCAATAATTTCTTCCAATTTCTCTATGTTGGGAATATTTTACGTCATTATTACTCATTCTCTATGAAGTTCCTCCTTATCATCATCAAAAGCTTAGCCCAACTTTGCAAGGATATACAACATGAATTATGTTTCGTCTTTCTAGTTTATCCAGCCCAAATACTAAAATAAGTTGCAGTTCTTTAGATCTATCCTTGCTACTTCCATCTATATCATTTTTGTCTTACCTCTTTCGTTTCAGGGGTCATTAACCTACTTAGCATAACTTTTATTTTCAAAAGTGTCATTGGTTGCCTTTGTTGGGTACATTTAAACCATCTCAAAATAAGTCTCTCTTAATTATCACCTATTGATGCTCCCCCTGAATGTGCTAATTTCTTAGTCAATCTTTCCTAATTCTACAATACTTCCATCTCAATAATCTCGCTCTCTATAAATCCTATATTTTTTTAGTGGGATTTAAAAAATGTAGCCTTTTATAATATCAATTTTAGCACAATAAATACTCTAAATTCTGCCAATTATATATAATGAAGCGAACTGATTCCAATTGAGAAATCAGCCGCTTCATTTTAATTTTATTTTGACTGTTTTGGTTCCAATTTGACCCTCTTTAATGCCACTTTAAATTCCTCTTAATTTTCTCCTGAGCCTATTATTAACTCTTAAAACTGTTATGGAGATTTGTAACTGAAATTGACATAAATGGAGCTATTTTTTTTTAACTAAAATGAGTAATTGAGAAAATGAGTTGTAACCTTTTTCCATACAGAGTCTTCTCACCACGAGCCTCTGTTCTATGTGGCATTTTTTTCCTTTTCTCCGTGTGAATGGCCACAAGTCCAATTGAAACTTCTCTTCTCTACAAGAAATTAAGGAATTTGCATATTTTTTACTCCTTTTTTGTGAATTTAGTTTCCCTTTATGAATCGTAATTTCAATTTCCAACATAGATCATTATTCACAACACCTATATGTGATAATGGAAATAGATATATTATTTTCTCTTGTTGACGTAAGGCAATCAACTCACTACCAAACATTTGGGCTACTCATTGACACCATCTCAATATTTCATATTTCATGTTTCTACTAAAGATTTTAAATTTCTAAATTTCTAAATTATTTTGAACTTTAATTGTGTAATTTTTAAGAAACCTATAAATTTGTGTAAGAAACACTTCTATTTTAGATTTTATAAACTATAAATATATGAAATTAAAATTAATTTTTTAAAATATTATTTTCTGTTTGACTTTTAATGGCTGGGGGCATTTTGCTAGTGTGATATTGATGCTAGCTGAAAGAGAATTCGGATTCCCCAATGTTAGGATTTAGAAATTTAAAAGGTTAGAAGTGATATTTCAAAGGTTGGGTTTTGAAATTTCACTAATTAAAAAAAATTCAAAAAATTTATAGCCAGACTTTCTCATAAATTCCCAGCCATAGAATTCCCCTAAGAAATTCCATCAACTAAATGCTTCTTAATCACAGCGCATCACACTTGCATTTTTTTTTTAAAGAGAGGTGCTAGACTAGATAGGGGCTTGTCCCTATCCTATTGTCAATATATGTGGGTTAGGCAGGCGGGCAAAAGCCCTTGGAGGGCTTACACTATCTAAGCATTACCCGACCCTTGTGAACAGGCCTAAAGGAATGAAAATGATTATTTTTTTTTTGCTTTCTATGATACCATCAGGCACTGATTGATTTTTCTATATTGCCATCAGTGTTAGCAATCAGGAAGACCTTAACCCTCATTCTTTATCTAAAATTGGGACAAGCAATGTAATGCAATAAGGAACATGGTGGAGTCAATTTAATTTTCTCAAGTTGGTGGCGGAGTAGAAAATGTAGGTAAAAACAATAAAGCATTGTAGAAATGTTGATTTAATAAAGCTGCATAATTATTAGAATAGATATGACTGAATTGACTCAATGGGCCTATTTGTCTGGATAGAATTAAAATACATAAAAAAGTAATAGAGCATGGAGTTGAAACACATAGAAACTCATTGTATAAGATTTGCATTCTTTTTTATAATTTTGGTATACTTAGAAGTCTTCAAATGTGCCTAATTATTCGGATGGAATTGAAATATATAGGAAGTTATTGATTCGATTGGGTCTATTTGTTTGTATGGAGTTGCAATACATAGGGAGTGATTGTCAAATGAGCGTATTTATTTGCAGAGAATAGAATAGATAGGAAGTCATTATTAATTGGGCCAGTTTGTTTGCGTTAAATTGGAATATATTAGAAATCATTGTAAAAAAGTGAGGGCTTTAGCTTTTAAAAGATTCTACATAACTAAGTAATGCTAGAAGATTTTCTCCTGTTCTCTGTAGTTCATTTAGATTGCCGTCATCATAGCGGAAACTGTTAAAATCCAGGGTGGTCCTTCCTTTAGGGACTGTCTGAATGCCCCCTTCGAAGGAGAGAAGATTCTCCAAGTAATGGTACTCCTAATCGGAACACGACTCTATCAAAACACGACTACAAAGTACTAACTGACACTGACTCTACTTTTGTTCCAACATTGTTTTAAATGTTTGATTAAAAGCAAGGCTAACAAATTGTTATGCATATTCATTATCATGCTTTTCTTCAAACTGTCAATCTAATATGGTAGAACAAATTGGGACTGGCTTTTTTTTGTAGGATAACTTATATATTTGAAGGGAATTTATTTTGAATGACTTAAATTTAATAGATGAGCTCCAATGTAGAGTTCTACTTCTTTAACTATGGATTTATCTAGGTTTAAGCTTAAGAGGATCCAAACTTGGATTGAATGCTTTGGAGAAGATGGGCGACGGTGATGACGTGTGCCAAGGCGGTGGCGGTGACCTGTGCCATAGTTGGTGGTGGCAGTGCGTCCGTTGATGGAGTGAGTTTGGATCCTCATGCACTGGTTTAGAGAAATCTGTAGTTAAAAAAGTGCAACTCCACAGTAGGGCCCACTATTGAAAATTGGAACCATTCAAATTAAAGTCCTTTTTCAATTTATGGGATATCTCTAAGGACTTGTTTGTGTACTTACGCTGCTTCCATGGAAATGTCGTTTTGAAAATGGGAGTCGGACTTGTGTTTTTTATTCATATCTCGCAAAAAGATCCCATAAAATAGGAATTTTCTATAAAGAATCTGTTTGCACCAAACAATAAAAAAAGACAATATAAAATAAAAAGAGGTCATACCTTTTTCTTTCAAAAAAAAAAAAGGTGTATGCACAAAATATGCCCTAAATGTTATTCAAATAGAATTTAGTCCCACCACAAGATTGTCCATTTAATAAATAACGGTATTAACACAATCTAATGCATTATTTACTGTGAAATGGTCTGTCTTGTGATGGGACTAACTCTTATCTTATGATGGGATAGCCTAAGAGTAACTTAAATGAGATTATGACCGTACAATTGCCCTTAAATATGATATTTTTCACATAATATTTGAAGTTTAAGTATTTTTCACAGAGTTATTTTTACAATAAAAGCCCGATATTGCATGTCCGTATGATATCACACAGGATTGTATGTGCAATATTGCACGGCGCTAGGATATTGCATAGTATGATACGTGCAATATCGTATGACCTTAGAAGTTCATACAAGCAGCTCCACGAGAAATACTTAAACTTTGACCGCTCAAAGGTGTGGGCAATATCTATGATATTAAATCTCGGTTGGCACGAGGTCAATTGGGGTGAGTCGACCCGGTTCCTGCCAGGACTGAGTCAAGTCAGGCGCTGCCACGGAGGTAGGGTTCTTCTTGTAAAAAAGTTTATATATTTGTTAAATATTACACTCAACTGCTCAAAGAAGGTTGTAACTCAATTGGTAGTGACTAGTGATGCTAAAAGGGTCACTGTTTGATTAGCTGGGTTCGAATGCGGACTCTCATGTCTTCTTCCTACCCTATTTTACTGTTATCTACCACTCTAAAAAAGGCCCTTGAACTACTTGCTATTCATTGTATAATATTTTTTTGTTAATTAAAATCTATTTTTGGGTTATTGTTAAGTTAATTAGATAAAATTAATCTTGATCACCTGGAGCCCCAAGTGTACAAGTCACCTATTAAATAAGCTCTAAGCATAAGATATCATCTAGTCTAGACATGATACCAAAAGAATAACATATAAAATTATCTCAACCATTTTATGAGTCTCGCTATATATATAAATTTTTACAAAGAGAATCATTCTAATTAAAGTAAAATTTGAGGGTATGCGACAGAGAAGATGCAATTTATTTTAAACGATCCGGATTTGTAGAGTTTGTCTATGCATGTTGAACGTAAGTGGACTATTTAGAGTCGGCCACGACACCGTAGGCAGTTCCTGTCCAAATGCATGATAGGCTACATACGGTAACGTGACGGACCGTGAATGGTCCACTCGAAATCACATTATTCACAGTGGGATTCTACTACCTCATTATATTCGGACTCACATTATAAACAAATGGGTGCCACAGCGTGGTTGCAACCATGTGGGAGAGACGGTCAGAGGATTCGGGCTCTACGTGCCCAAAAGGTGACGCTTCTCGAACGAAATCGAAAGAAAGCGAGAAGGAAGGAAAACAGTAGGACTGTCCAGAACCGCCTTATCACCTCCTGTGTCTCCAACCCCTCGCCACCTTCGCAAGAAGAAGTCAGGTTATAAATTCCTCATTTCCCTATTCAGATTTAAAACTCGAATCCGTTCATCTCAATCAAATCCCATTTCGTCCTTTCTTATTAATTTCTGACTTCGTAACCATCATATTTCAATGGTGGATATTTAAATGGAAGGAGAAGGAGAAGGAGGAAGAGGAGGAGGAGAATCTGAATCTGAATCTGAAACCTTCGCCTTCCAAGCAGAAATCAACCAGCTCCTCAGCCTCATCATCAATACCTTCTACAACAACAAAGAGATTTTCCTCAGAGAACTCATCAGCAACGCATCTGATGTAAGATTCAAAACCTTAATGGACCTTTTGTTTTGCTTCTTACTGTTGAGGTCAACGACCACCCACGTTCTTGAATGGTTATAATTGTGGTAGAGCCCTCGCCTTCACCATAAAATCATTGTTGTATTGTTTAGTCACGACCCGAGCCCGAGATCCGGTAACCCTGAGCTGTGAACCATACTTCCGTAAACCCCGAATTAACCGAAGTTAAAACGGAATCTACAAGGGATAACATTCTCAAAATACCTGTCAAATACAAAACTTTTTGCGGAAACAATTATATTTGACAATGTCAATTTACATGTATACAAAATAAAGTTCTTATACATGTATCATTTCCGATATACATTGATCAACATTGCATATTCAAAACATTATGCAGATGACAAATTAATTACATTCCAAAATGAAATTATAAACAGTTCCTCAAAACATTTCTCAAAATGTTTCAATTTCCATTCGCACTCGGATACCCATTTCAGATGGTATCCCGTCTATTCCATTCAATCAGTCTTCTTGGAGGAACTGGAGCGGTCTCTTCCGCTGCCGCCGGGGGAAAAACGTAGAAAAAAAAAAAAAAAAAAAAAAAAAAAAAAAGGGAGGACCAGAGTCAAACGACTGTGATGACATTGTCCTACCCTCAGCCATGCCTTTGGGAAAACAATTTTTAAGAGGGGCCAATATGTCAAATCCCCTAAATTATAATAAGAGGCTAGATTTGTGTGCAGCTCCCATATTATTGTCATCGTTTGCACTGTTTGTAGTTGAGTGTCTATTAGCACTTTCCCACTGCCACATTGCTGTTGTAGTTTATGCAAGAGGCCTTTTCCTACCGTGGCTTGTGCCAATGTTGTAACTTTTTCAGCTCAACAAAATAATACAGCCAACTTACAATTTTTAAGGATCTAATAGGAGTAAATTTTGCTTGATTGAGGGGATTTTGCTTATGATTCAGAGATTTTTAAAGATTGTAATTGATTGAGAGAGAGGACTGTGGGAGAGAACCAATGGGACCCCACCTACGGCTCCACCAACCGTAGCTGAGAAATTTCATGCCAATTTACTTTATATTATTCCACGCGTTTAGTCTAGTAAGACCAGTGCAGAAGTCATGGAATTCATTCAAATCGAGTAGACCGTCCCATTACAATAAAATGGAGGCATTTTAAGATGGTTTAATTTGAGGGTCGCATGAAAAGATTGACCTATTGACTCAGAATTTAATTAGGGAGTGGGTCCCATTTTGATCTTTTGATATACCATCTATCTCAGCCATGATTGGTGGGGGCTCCAGGTGGGCCTCTCAGGCTGTTTTGCACAGCGGAACAAAAAAAAAAAAAAAAAAATATTGTGATTTTATACAAAAGCAACCTTGTTTTGCAATATTACCGCCTCTAAGAAAACCACTTTTTAAGGGTCTGTTTGTTTGCATTGTAGTATATAGGAATTGGATACAATATACTCATATTATAAGTGGTTAAAAATGAAGATATATATAAACATTCACATGTCATTTTCATTTTTAACCAGTTGCAGGATGAAAATCCTATGTATTCAACTTCTATGTATTACAATGCAAACTAATAGTCAGGCACTGTCACTTTACATGCTAAGTTAGCAGTGCAGGATGTCTCTTTTTTCCCTTAATTTTATGCTAATGTGTAATGTCCAATTCATGGTTTTATCTGATTCTTGGTAATTAGCGGACCTACATACACATAGTGGTGGGAATGGTGAGATCCATGGACTATTTAAAAATGCTACAAAGGATGAGGTCTGGACTTGTATGTTGGGCAATCTCCTCAGTTTGTTAGACCTAATACACAAGCACATACATAAAAAAAAAAAAAAAAAAAAAAAAAAAAAAAAAAAAAATAATAATAATAATAAAAAATACACGTAACCTCTAAATCTGTTTCATCCTCTACAAATGGATTTCAGAACTACGAAAAATATATGTTCATGCCTATTTGCTTGTTTGGTACTGGATTCTGAAGAATTCATAGTTAAGGTCAAATTGAAGCTGAAAAAGACCTTAGGGCCTGTTTGGATAGGCAAAAAATAGAGTAGAGTGAAGTTAAATGGGCCCTAACAGTTTAAAATTTAAATTTTATCCCGTTTGAATGAGTTTGGCCTGATAGATGAAATAATGTTGTGAGCCATATGTACCACATTTCACTTCAACTCTAAATACTTTCATTTCATTGAGTAAAAGTGGATTCTACTCCAAACCTTAACTTCAAAATAAGCATCCAAATAGAGTAAAGTAAAGTACTCTATTTTAACTTCAACACACTTCTCTTCACTCCACTCCACATGTGAAATCTACTTCATATTACTCCACTCCTCATTTATCTAAACAGGCCCGAATGGATTGGAGTGGAGGCACTTGTCGATGGTTTTGCAAGAGAAGGATTCGCCAGATTCCAAATATAAGCACCAAAAAACAGTGTAGAATCTTCCCTTTCCAAACAACCATCACGACAGAAGAGAAAAGGGTGCTATGGGCATTTTTGGTATTTTTTAAGAAAAACTGATAGAAAAGGAGAGCTAATACCCCATACCAAGCTTCTCCTTCTACATCCCTTTCTCTTTCCAAATTTTTTCTCTACACACCCCATTATTTTTCAAAATGCCCAAACCACCTTCACCTTCATTTTCTCTTTCCATATCCTTTCTTCCTCCCTCTCTTCCTCTCCCTGTCGCCGCCAGCTGCCCTCTCTCCCTCTCATTCTCCATGTCCCTCCCCTTATTTCTCTCTCCTTCTCCCTCCCTCTCTCTGTCGCCAACCTCCGCCCGCCACCCTCTCTCCTTCTTTCCCTCTCCTTCTCCCTCTCTCTCTCCCTGCTGCTGCCCTCCACCCGCTGTCCCTCTCCCTCTCCATGTCGCCACCCTCTCTCCCTCTCCCTCTCCATGTCTCTCTCCATCTCCCTCTTTCTGATCTCTCCCTTTCCCTCCATCTCTCCCACTCCCTATTTCCCTCTCCCTCCCTCTCTTTTCCTCTCCCTGTTGCCGCCTGCCGCACTCTCTCCCTCTCCTTGTCCATCTCCCCCTCCAGTGGTGTTGCCGGAGGGGACGACGGTGGTCGGTTGGGGTGGGAGTGGGTGAGTGTAGAAAGGAGTTGAGGAGAGAGACTTTTGATAGATGTCCTTTTAGGTAACTTCATACACATATATATTGGTCATGCAAAAAAGGGATGTGGAAAGCTTGGTACGTGGCATTAGCATCTCTCTAAAAAAGTCGCCAAAAAATCAATATCCTCGCTGAATGTTTCGATTTGAAATGTGAATGGAAAACTTAAGCCCTAAAATGTGACTTTTTTTTTTTTTTTTTTTGTCCAAATTTAAAATCTGAGCAAAACTTGAGCCCTGTTTTAAAATTTTTCTGTTTGCCAAATATTACCATAACCATACTAGTCTTAACAATTGGTTTTCAAGCTTCAATGTTCAGCCTAGCTATATCTAGGTTAGTCGATGAAAATTTGTGAATGAGTCAGCCCTCCTCTACAAAATATAAGGACGACCTGATTAGAGAATTCTCCTTTCATTTAGGTTGAGTCAGAGCATTTAAACTACTCTTCACCAACTAGTGCACTCGCACATAGAGATGCCCAAAACCACCCTCTCAAAGACAATACTCTCAAATGATTCACATGAAGGCCTACATGCGGCTCTGCTAGTTCATTGAAGTTTTCTATAGTTGGTTCTCTCTAACTTGGCTTCCGAATGCTAACACACTCGTGGTTAGTTTCACACGAACACACGGGGATGATCTTTTGAGTGCTCAAACTAAAGTGTCCCACTCCTAGACCAATAGGCAATAGCACAATGTGGCCCAAAAAGAAAATATCTTCCCTGTTAATTTTAGAATCAAAGGAATTTTCTAGTGAAGTTCCAATTCTAACATGGAAATAAGGTTGGGTTGTTTCAGCCATAGAAATTTGAAAGAACATCATCCTATTCCTACCCAATTAGGATGGATTCACGTGCTCTTATTTGGGACTTGGTTGGGTTGTTGAATACAGACATGTGATTCTACAGAGAATTTGATTTTATATCGTCTATGTCAGTCTAAGACTCTGAAAAGTATAAGATTCCCTCCACTTTACAAAACTGGCCTGCTGACAGGATATAGGCTAGCTCTAATGCAGAAGTCGAGTCGTCTTTAGACAATACCATTTTTGGTGGGCTTGATTGAGTTGTGGTTTGTTGGTGGGCTTGACTGAGTTGTGGTCAAGCAAGTACTGAAGAGTTCATAGTGTAAGCTAATTATTTGCTGCTGAATTTCAAAGAGTGTTTCAGGTATGCTACTTTTACTAGCTAGTCCTGTAAATGAAAATCACCTTCATTGACATAGCTCTACTTTTTTCTTTTCTTTTTGTTTTTGTTTTTTTTCTGGGCAAGAGATGATCTAATAATAATTAAATAAAAAAAACCTACAAGCAATCCTCCCAAAACCTGCCCACAGAAATTAAGCCAATTGATAGGGGTCCCTAACCCACAGAAAGTTGAGACCTGCTTGACCCCATTTGGCAAGTTGCCTAAGAATGCAAAAGGCTTTTACAGACTCAAAAAAATAACCGCAAGTCTGGATATCTCTAATGACCGTCTCCACTTAATAACTCCTCTAAAAGATTTCACAACTTCCAAAGCATCCATACACAAAATAATTCTCGAAAGCCCACATCCTCTTACCACCTTTAGTTCGAAAAAAGCCTACCTCGTTCCAGCAGCTCTATATAAGATTTAAAATTGTTTTGCATTTTATTATTCTTAAAATAAAAAAATCAAGATTAATAATTAGAAAATACAATCTGTTCACATATTTCCTACTTTTCATTATTTTTTCGATAGAAAAGAGATTAGAATTTCTATTTTTATTATAAAAATCTAAGATTTCTTTTGTATGGATTCTATTGATCATGCTAAGGACAGGCGTGTTTTACCTTGGTTGATCCAAGGTTAGAAATAAAAATATATTAAAATTTATGAAAAAAGAAGAATTGCTCAAAACCCTTGTTCATAAGAATGGTTTAGCTATTATTATTATTATTATTATTATTATTATTATTAAATTACATCTTTAGGGATTCAAAGTGGGAATTTTAGAGCATACAATGACACAAGAAAACCAAATTTAAAAAATCTAGAAAAGAAAAATAAAATACCAACACCCAGATGATCCAGATTAAAATAAAATGGACTTTATATTTATTAGATTCTTTGAATCCAAATCCATATCATCCCATTACAAACCTCTTTTAGAAAATTTACTAAACTTTTCATCTCAATCTCTTTTGAACCATTTCGTCTATAACTCGAAACAGGTAATAATAATTGTAAGATATGAGTCCTATCAACTTGGCCATAAAATATTGTAATTACTCTTTAAAGTAGGAAAACTATCCTTAAGTGTGCCAAAGCTTAGATAAGAGCCATGCACTTTAAATAACCCATTTCCCCAACACATCCTTTGTGTATATTATATACATGGAACCCCTCACGTACACCCCCATCTACCCTTTTATCAGACCCATTTTCTACATATTCCACAAATGGATGTCAAAGGCTGATAGATTTTCTTTTTTTCTTTTTTTTTTAATGGCTCGTATATTAATTGGATTTAATGGGTATCATGTGGGTCCACTATCATTTAAACGGGCCTAACGGCCTATAATGATTATGTTGTTTAGGTGGGATGACCTTAGGGCCTGTTTGAGGGCTTTACTAGTAGAGTCAAGTAAGGTAAAATCTCAATTTCTATAAAAAATTCCTCACCAAAACACTTTAATTCAAATTTTCCACCATATTTTTCCCAAAAAAGTCAAAAAGTAACATCATTTCTCCACTAAAAGATAGAAAAATTCCACTTTTTAATAAAGAAATTCAAAAAGATTCAATCACAAATAACTAAAAATAAAATACCATCATAACTCACTTATATTTTATTATTTCTTCAAAATAACATTTACTCCACTCAACTCTACAAGTGAAGCCCCCAAACAGGCCCTAAAGCTTTGTTTTAATATTTAGTCAAAGTATATCAAATGATGGACATTTTTTCATTCCAGTGACTTGTTGAAGCGTGATATATGGACTTCCATTTAATCAATTATGTTAGAAAATATAAATTTTCATTATTCCTTAAACGGGTTTATCATCCACTCAATTTATGCATTTTTTATCAATTAATGTTTATTTTTGAATATTAATTTTAATTTATTCTTTAATTTGAATGAGAGTTAAGCCGTGCATCGATATCTCAGAATTTGGTGATACAGGTGGAGATGTTTCTTAATTTCAAAGAAATAATAAAAGTCCAGGTCAATTACTGATTTTCAAAGAAACCATTCAATCTCTGTGTATTATTATTATTATTATTATTATTCTCACATTTACCTAAATGAGAGCCACTTTTAAATGACCCCACTTACCCAACACACACGCTTTGTCTAGATGGACGAGTCACATACAACACATCTATCTTTTTATAGGACCCATTTTTTCTATATATTTCACTAATGGATGTCAAAGGCTGATGGATTTTTATTGTTTTTTCAAAAGGCTCATATATTAAGTGGATCTAATGGGTATCGTGTGGGTCCATTATATATTTATTTTAAAAGGGCTTAAGGGCCTATGATGATTATTATGTTGTTTAGATGCGACAACCTTAAGATTTGGTTTAATAGCCGGCCAAAAGGGTATTTTTGTAATTTTGGAGTTATTTTCTCATTTGAGTGACTTGTTGAAGTGTGATATATAAACCTCTTTTTAATCAATTATGTTAAATCTTTTTATTTCTGAATATTTATTTTAATTTCATATTCAATTTGCATGTGACTTAACCTTCGCATTGATGTCCCATGCATTTGGTGATACAGGTGGAGTTGTTTTTCTTAATTTCAAAAAAAAAAAAAAAAAAAAAAAAGAAGTCTAAACAATAATTGATTTTCAAACAAACCATTCAATCTCTAGCTATCACGTATTAATATTATCATTTTTCTTTTAATCTAAAAAAGACAATGACTGTAGAGGCTGGGTTCAAAAAAAAAAAAAAAAAAAGAAAAACCTTTCTCAACTTGAAACACTAATTAAAATGTCGAACTCAACTAGCTGCAATCTTTTTCCACGTAGGGGTTCTACACTCCTTGATCTCCGATGAGTTGTAGGTCACAAAGAGGAAAAATACAACTAGGATCTCCGCATGCTTGTTAGAAGGTGAAAAGATGTGGAAGAGGAAGCATTGCAATCGACAAGGAGCGCCTGAGACCAGTTGGGTTGAGATCGATGGAAGAGGTGAGGGAAAGGAGGAAAACGAAAAATGGGGAAAATGAGTTTTGATCGATTGTAGAAAGGCAAGATGAGCGGCGATATCCCCTCTCAGGGAAAATTTAAAAAAACTAAATCAAATCAGACCTGTAGAACCACTGCAGTGCATGGATACTTTCTAAGCCCCTTTTGATCATCAATGAGTCTAAGGGGATTTTTTCGGTGAAATCCTCTTAGTTTTTTATAATGACATATTCTAAGTTTCAAATTAATTCGTGATGATGTGCCCTACCCTCTTGTAAACCTTCCCTTCATTTTATAAAATTGACAGACTACTATTGAATTGATTATTTACTAAAACCGGATTTAATTTTAATACTATGACTGCTATTTATATGGTTATTTGATGCCTGTTTGTGGGCCTTTACAACCCCCCCCCCCCGGCGCTTTCATTGGCTTTGTACCATTTGAGTAGATGTGGCAAATGGGCGAGGTTGGGTTAAATGGATTAGATGCTCTGGACTCACATTCGACCCATTTATTAAATGGGTTAGAAACCCCTAACCCGCACCCGCTGCTGGTAAACCCGACCTGATCCACTTTTCACTCGCATAAGCATTGTGGGTTACTACGGATCGGGTTGACCCACTTAACTTGCACCCAAACCTAAATTTATTAACAAGAGTCCTCTAAGGCCAAAGTGTAAATTAGATCCAAACCAATAAGCTAATTCGTAAAAATAAGATAAGATCTAAATGAACAATCCTTAACTTTATAAATCCTATTGGTGCAATTTAAAACCTACCAAGATAGGGCGTTATAAGCTCTGTTTGAGTTATGATATGCCGAATGTTAATTTGCTTCTTATAGGATCTTAACTCGGACTTATTAGTTTCAACTAATATTGGATAGAAAATCTAGGCCTTGGCTTGGGTCATGATGCCATAATTCACCGTTCTCTCTGACTTGTGCCAGCATAAAGAGAAAATAGTGTGGAAACTAACATGAACTTAGTCATTACTTGATTATTTTATTTTATTCATGTGATATCGATTGTATTTTCTTCATATGCACAATCCTCTTAAGAGAGAAGAGAACTAAAAATATTCTTAAGTTCACAAAGGGTCATGCTTTAGAAAAAAAAAGAAAAGGAATTATTTATACAATGAGTAGAGTATACATTAAAAAAAAAAAAATAGTGACTATAGATATAGTATAGCAAAACTAATAGAAATAAAATAAGGTTTTCATAAAAAGACACCATTTTAAAATAATAAGATATATACTTGATAGAATTAAGTACTGAGTATAAGTTTTAGCAGTAAGAAAAGGACAGATGGGTTATGCGGGTTAAACTAGTTGACCCTAATCCGACTTATTTAAATGCGGATTAGGAAAGCTTGACCTGCGACCGACCCGTATGTGAATTGGGTTGTGAGAGACATATGCTGGATGGGTCGGGCTGGATTGATGGGTCGGGTTAGCTTTTGCCTGCTCTACATTTGAGGGTCGGCTCCCCATTCTCTAGCTTCCTTATTTGGAGATCATTTTTTCATAGTAAATACAATTTCTAGATTTTACTTGCACATACAGGCATTTGATATGAACTCAGGCTTCAATCCAATAACAGCGCGGGTCCAATGGATTGGTTTTTTGATAAATAGCGCGGTTCATTTACGTTCCAAGCAGTTCATTGTCTAAAAATGCATTTGTGCGACGAGAGAATTCAATGATAGAGAGTAAAATCAGGGAAATTATTTTGATTTTTGTGCAGCTAGCCAATTATTTTACTGATGTACATCTTTTTCTCACAAAAGAAAGGATAATTAATAATAAAATCACTTTCTTCTTACAGGGAAGATTTCAATTTCCTATGAAAGGGTAACAACGCTGAATTTCTCATCTTTTAAAACAGAAATATGTTATTATAGGATCATTTTATTGGAAAGACACGTCTTAAGAAAAAAACATGGGCATACAACACGTTCCAAAATGTCTATTTCGCCATTCCACACAACACGCAAAAATGGGTGATATCCGTGAATGCACTTATCCAGATGTCAATCTCGCAGAAGATGTAGATGAGCATTTCTCGTACCCAACCAATGAGGTTGCGTCTAAAACGAATGCAAGTCATGAAGAAACTGATGATGATATGGATTTCAATGAGGATTTGGATGATGTCTTGAATGATGAAAGTGACAGTGATCGCAATACTGCAGCCACCTCACATGATTCTATCAGATGTGTCAATGGTCTTAGCTACCAACAAGAAGTCTTAGAATGCAACATACAACAATCCAATGCTATGGAAAAGTGTAATATTGAGGACACACTAGTGCCAGTAGAAGATGAGGGTGAAGATTTTGTGACTCAAGAGGATTCTGCACATAATATGTGGAATGGCGGAACTTTTATTGGTTGTTAAATTGTTTACGAATAACTTCCACCGTGGAGAAGGTTTTGTGGCTCTTCAAGCGCCGGGACCACATCCGGCTAAGGGGGAATTCGAAGTAATCATCCCATTGTTGAGCTGATTTAATTTCTTGCCCGATTGACATACGAGATATGGCCCAAATCTGTTTCAAATAATTAGTAGGCATTATTAGAATATTATGGAGTAAAATTAGATAATTCTTACTTATAGTGTGTACAAATGGGTAAGCGAATTTACTTGTAAGAGTTGAACAGGCCCACCAAAGGTCTTCTGGTAGTGAGTAGGCCTTTTAGAACCTTTATGCTTGGCGGTTGATTTGGAGACTGTTCTTATTGATAGCTGTCCGTAAAGGTTCGCCAAGCATGCGGGTCCCCAAGTATATTTTTTTAACCCCCTGAAAAGCTCTAAAATCCATGTGCCCCCCATTGATCCAGAGGTATTTGTAAAAATTTGCCCCGCAACCAAACAAAAAAGATATGCTCTTATAGCCATTATTTGCTCATTCTTCCAAGATTTCTTGCTAAGTTTACTAAATATTTTTATGAGCCAAGTCAATTTTAAGTCACTACCATTGCAATCACTGCCTTGTTGAGGTTGTTTACCCAACAACTCTAAACACACCTCACTAACTGTGGTAGGGCTAGAGAATGTACGCCCTGTAACTACTTTCCCATTGATGGGTAGCCCATATATGTAAGCAACGTCTTCAAGAGTGATTGTTGCTTCTCCACTAGCCAAATGAAAAGTGTTTATCTCGGGTCTCCATCTCTCTATTAATGCAGAAATTAGTGCATGGTCAATCGTAATTTTTTGCAATTTAGAAAAGTGAAGGAGGCCTGTGTCTTGAACGAATGCTTCTTGGGTCTCGTTCAAAGACCACTTATCGCTCAGTATGGTAGCCGGCTTACAAACGAGTGGTCCCACTTCCTTTATCAAAATAATAAATGCAAATATATCATGCACAGTTATATGAGAACTTAAACAAAATGTGTTCTTGTATACATAAAGTTCAACATACCCTCCCACTCCATATGACTTCAAAAATATGGTAATCTTGTTCTTATAGAATGCTTCTGTCAAGTGAACCAGGGTTGAGTTCCGCCATCTATAATAAAATAAAATCCATCAATGTAATTAAAGTGTGTACACCAGATGAGAGATAAAATTCAATATGTAGTGATTACAGAAATAAAATTCTATAAAGTCCAAATTTTAATGATCTGTTGTTGGACTAACATTTTACCCAAATAAATTAGAGAAAAGCAATGATATCATGGGATTATCCCATGATATCGTGGTTTTTTCAGTTTCTATATTACAAACTGGTAGCTTTTTCTAGTAGAATTTTCTAAGTAACATTTTATCGTACCATTCACATCTATGCACATTCATCTTACACATCACCAAATGTATTCTTAATCAGCATAAACCCCAAATGTTTAGTGAAATGCTAGCGACAAATTTGGGGATTGCTTACTATATGTAATTCAAGGGTAGTGAATGGAATACACTACATTGCAATACTGCCCTGCTGTTAAATGTCAACTTATCTGTTACAAATGAGAAGCTGAAGCAATACGCTACATTATACATTGTAAAAATAACCTTTTTACACATGTAAATCACATTTACGTGGAGATGCATAAAATAAGAATGACCCCTAAAGTATTTCATAATCCTTAATAACCAAGAATTAAATATAATAAGGCAATAATTAAAAGGTCTTAAAAAATCCTATCTAGTTTTTTCCACAAGCATCCACACCACTGATCCAGACAAAGAAAATGGCTAACAATTAATTACTACTATTTCTCCCACAGTTGGCCCCAACACACCAACTGCCAGCACAGATCACAACCCAATTGATAAAAAACAAGGGAATAGAAAATACCTTAGAGTAAAGGGGACGAATGGGGCCAGTTGGCAAGTTGCTGGTGACGTGGATTGCACTAAGAAGGAGAAAAGAGACAAAAAGAAAATGGAACAACAGAACCGGACAGTGAACTTCTTTTTTTCCTCTTCTAATCCTCTGCAGGACTGGATTTATCCCCAATGCTAGGCTCCCTTTACACAGAAAGGGTTTGTCTGCATTGATCAAAACAAAGCAAACATTTTCCAGTTAAAGAATCAAACAAAAGCAAACATCACCATCAAATAAAAACGAACTCATGTACATTTTCATATTCCAGAATCAAACGAACACATTTAAAATGCAAAACCCATCTCTGACATCATCCAAGAGTTCGAACCCAGCTCTCTCTCATCCAAAACACAATGAGAAAACCCTTTTTGCCACCAAATCCAGAAGAAAGGAAATAGCTCTCTCATTATCAATAAACATAAAAACCCATTTCCCACAAATCAACGCAAGAGAAAAAAAACCTCGTAGAAAAAGAACCATAATTATCGATATCTCTCTCTCATCATCAGTAAACAAAAAACCTATTTCTCAAACATCATACCAAATTGAGAAAAACTAAAAGAAAAGGAACCCAGTCCCTGAAATATCTCTCAAATTATCAATAAACATAAAACTCATTTCTCAAACATCGACACAGAAGAGTAAAACTACAAGGAAATGAATCCAATTACAGAAATAGAAATTTTACATTAAATGAGTCTTATTGGTTCGTGATGTAGCCGGAGAAGGAAAAAAGACGAACAACACTGCTTCCGCCATTGACCGGAGAAGAAGGATCCATTTGCGTACTAGTTGCAGTTTGTTGCAGCAGCAGGGGTCTAGACTCCTGCAAGTGAAAAAAACGAAATGGGTGAAAGAGAAAGGTGAAAGGTAAAAGGTTAAATAGAGATAAAAAAAGGGCTTGGTTTTTTTTTAGGGATTTTCTTTTGACTTTTTACATCCAGGTCCCATGATGGCATGGGATCCTAGGCAAAAACGTAAAAAAAAAAAAAAGGGAGGACCAGAGTCAAACGACTCTGGTGACATTATCCTACCCTCAGCCATGTCTTTGGAAAAACAATTTTTAAGGTGGGCCAATACGTCAAATCCCCTTTCCGAACAATAGTGTAGAATCTTCCCTTTCCGAACAACCATCACGACAGAAGAGAAAAGGGTGCTATGGGCATTTTGTATTTTTTAGAAAAACTGATAGAAAAGGAGAGCTAATGCCCTATACCAAGCTTCTCCTTCTACATCCCTTTCTCTTTCCAATTTTTTTCTCTACACACCCCATTATTTTCAAAATGCCCAAACCACCTTCACCTTCACCTTCACTTTCTCTTTCCATATCCTTTCTTCCTCCCTCTCTTCCTCTCCCTGTCGCTGCTAGCCGCCCTCTCTCCCTCTCATTCTCCATGTCTCTCCCCTTCTTTCTCTCTCCTTCTCCCTCCCTTTCTCTGTCGCCAACCTCCGCCCGCCACCCTCTCTCCTTCTTTCCCTCTCCTTCTTCCTCTCTCTCTCCCTGCTGCCGCCCTCCACCCGCTGTCCCTCTCCCTCCCTCCCTCTCCCTCTCCATGTCGCCACCCTCTCTCGCTCTGCCTCTCCATGTCTCTCTCCATCTCCCTCTTTCTGATCTCTCCCTTTCCCTCCATCTCTCCCACTCCTTATTTACCTCTCCCTCCCTCTCTTTTCCTCTCCCTGTTGCCGCCTGCCGCACTCTCTCCCTCTCTTTTCCTCTCCCTGTTGCCGCCTGCCGCACTCTCTCCCTCTCCTTGTCCATCTCCCCCTCCAGCGGTGTTGCCGGAGGGGATGACGGTGGCTGGTGGGGGTGGGAGTGGGTGAGTGTAGAAAGGAGTTGAGGAGGGAGACTTTTGATAGATGTCCTTTTAGGTAATTTCATACACAGATATATTGGTCATGCAAAAAAGGGTTGTGGAAAGCTTGGTACGTGGCATTAGCATCTCTCTAAAAAAGTCGCCAAAAAATCAATATCCTCACTGAATGTCCTGATTTGAAATGTGAATGGAAAACTTAAGCCCTAAAATGTAACTTTTTTTTTGTCCTAATTTGAAATCTGAGCAAAACTTGAGCCTTGTTTTGATATTTTTCCGTTTGCCAAATATTACCATAACCATACAAGTCTAAACAAGTCTAAACAATTGGTTTTCAAGCTTCAATGTTCAGCCTATATCTAGGTTAGTTGATGAAAATTTGTGAAGGAGTCAGCCCTACCCTACAAAATATAAGGACGACCTGATAAGAGAATTCTCCTTTCATTTAGGTTGAGTCAGAGCATTTAAACTAATCTTCACCAACTAGTGCACTTGCACATAGGGATGCCCAAAACCACCCTCTCAAAGACATTACTCTCAAATGATTCACATGAAGGCCTACATGCGGCTCTGCTAGTTCATTGAAGTTTTCTATAGTTGGTTCTCTCTAACTTGGCTTCCGAATGCTAACACACTCGTGGTTAGTTTCACACAAACACACGGGGATGATCTTTTGAGTGCTCAAACCAAAGTGTCCCACTCCTAGACTAGTAGGCAATAGCAAAATGTGGCCCAAAAAGAAAATATCTTCCCTGTTAATTTTAGAATCAAAGGAATTTTCTAGTGAAGTTCCAATTCTAACATGGAAATAAGGTTGCGTTGTTTCAGCCATAGAAATTTGAAAGAACATCATCCAATTAGGATGGATTCACGTGCTCTTATTTGGGACTTGGTTGGGTCGTGGAATACAGACATGTGATTCTACAGAGAAATTGATTTTATGTCGTCTATGTCAGTCTAAGACTCTGAAAAGTATAAGATTCCCACCACTTTCCAAAACTGGCCTGCTGACAGGATATAGGCTAGCCCTAATGCAGAAGTCGAGTCGTCTTTAGACCATACCATTTTTGGTGGGCTTGACTGAGTTGTGGTTTGTTGGTGGGCTTGACTGAGTTGTGGTCAAGCAATTGAAGAGTTCAATTAGTGTAAGCTAATTATTTGCTGCTGAATTTCAAAGAGTTGTTTCAGGTATGCTACTTTTACTAGCTAGTCCTGTAAATGAAAATCACCTTCATTGACATAGCTCTACCTCTTTCTTTTTCTTTTTTCTTTTTTTTTCTGGGTAAGAGATGATCTAATAATAATTAAATAAAATAAACCACAAGCAATCCTCCCAAAAACCGCCCACAGAAATTAAGCCAATTAATAGGGGTCCCTAACCGACAGAAAGTTGAGACCTGCTTGACCCCATCTGGCAAGTTGGTGGGCCACCATATTAAGTTGCCTAAGAATGCAAAAGGCTTTTACAGACTCAAAAAAATAACCGCAAGTCTTGATATCACTGATAACCGTCTTCACTTAATAACTCCTCTAAAAGCTTTCACAACTTCCGAAGCATCCATACACAAAATAATTCTCGAAAGCCAACATCCTCTTACTACCTTTAGTTCGAAAAAAGCCTACCTCATTCTAGCAGCTCTACTTAAGATTTAAAAGTGTGCTGCATTTTATTATTCTTAATATAAAAAAAATAAAAATTAATAATTAGAAAATACAATCTTTTCACATATTTCCTACTTTTCATTATTTTTTAGATAGACTAGAGATTAGAAATTCTATTTTTATTATAAAAATCTAAGATTTCTTTTGTATGGATTCTATTGATCATGCTAAGGACAGGCGTGTTTTACCTTGGTTGATCCAAGGTTAGAAATAAAAAATATATTAAAATTTATGAAAAAAGAAGAATTGCTTAAAACCCTTGTTCATAAGAATGGTTTAGTTATTATTATTATTATTATTAAATTACATCTTTAGGGATTCAAAGTGTGAATTTTAGAGCATACAATGACACAAGAAAACCAAATTAAAAAAATCTAGAAAAGAAAAATAAAATACCAAGACCTGGATCAATGGACTTTATATTTATTAGAGTCTTTGAATCCAAATCCATGTCATCCCATTACAAACCTCTTTTAGAAAATTTAGTGAACTTTTCATCTCAATCTTTTTTGAACCATTTAGTCTATAACTCGAAGCAGGTAATTAATAATAATTGTTAAGATATAAGTCCTATCAACTTGGCCATAAAATATTGTAATTACTCTTTAAAGTAGGAAAACTATCCTTAAGTGTGCCAAAGCTTAGATAAGAGCCACTTTAAATAACCCACTTCCCCAACACATCCTTTGTGTATATTATATACATGGGACCCCTCACGTACACCCCCATCTACCCTTTTATCAGACCCATTTCCTACAAATTCCACAAATGGATGTCAAAGGCTGATAGATTTATTTTTTTTAATGGCTCGTATATTAATTGGATCTAATGGGTATCATGTGGGTCCACTATCATTTAAACGGGCCTAACGGCCTACCATGATTATGTTGTTTAGGTGGGATGACCTTAAGCTTTGATTTAATATTCAGTCAATGTATATCAAATGATGGACAATTTTTTCATTCGAGTGACTTGTTGAAGCGTGATATATGGACTTCCATTTAATCAATTATGTTAGAAAATATAAATTTTCATTATTCCTTAAACGGGGTTTATATATCATCCACTCAATTTATGCATTTTTTATCAATTAAAGTTTATTGTTGAATATTAATTTTAATTTATTCTTTAATTTCAATGAGAGTTAAGCCGTGCATCGATATCTCAGAATTTGGTGATACAGGTGGAGATGTTTCTTAATTTCAAAGAAATAATAAAAGTCCAGGTCAATTACTGATTTTCAAAGAAACCATTCAATCTCTGTATATTATTATTATTATTATTCTCACATTTACCTAAATGAGAACCACTTTTAAATGACCCCACTTACCCAACACATACGCTTTGTCTAGATGGATGAGTCACATACAACACATCTATCTTTTTATAGGACCCATTTTTCTATATATTTCACTAATGGATGTCAAAGGCTGATGGATTTTTATTGTTTTCTCAAAAGGCTCATATATTAAGTGGATCTAATGGGTATCGTGTGGGTCCACTATATATTTATTTTAAAAGGGCTTAAGGGCCTATGATGATTATTATGTTGTTTAGGTGTGACAACCTTAAGATTTGGTTTAATAGCCAGCCAAAAGGGTATTTTGTAATTTTGGAGTTATTTTCTCATTTGAGTGACTTGTTGAAGTGTGATATATAAACCTCTTTTTAATCAATTATGTTAAATCTTTTTATTTCTGAATATTTATCTTAATTTCATATTCAATTTGCATGTGACTTAACCTTCGCATTGATGTCCCATGCATTTGGTGATACAGGTGGAGTTGTTTTTCTTAATTTCAAAAAAAAAAAAAAAAAAGTCTAAACAATAATTGATTTTCAAACAAACCATTCAATCTCTAGCTATCACGTATTAATATTATCATTTTTCTTTTAATCTAAAAAAGACAATGACTGTAGAGGCTGGGTTCAAAAAAAAAAAAAAAAAGAAAAACCTTTCTCAACTTGAAACAATAATTAAAATGTCGAACTCAACTAGCTGCAATCTTTTTCCACGTAGGGGTTCTACACTCCTTGATCTCCGATGAGTTGTAGGTCACAAAGAGGAAAAATACAACTAGGATCTCCGCATGCTTGTTAGAAGGTGAAAAGATGTGGAAGAGGAAGCATTGCAATCGACAAGGAGCGCCTGAGACCAGTTGGGTTGAGATCGATGGAAGAGGTGAGGGAAAGGAGGAAAACGAAAAATGGGGAAAATGAGTTTTGATCGATTGTAGAAAGGCAAGATGAGCGGCGATATCCCCTCTCAGGGAAAATTTAAAAAAACTAAATCAAATCAGACCTGTAGAACCACTGCAGTGCATGGATACTTTCTAAGCCCCTTTTGATCATCAATGAGTCTAAGGGGATTTTTTCGGTGAAATCCTCTTAGTTTTTTATAATGACATATTCTAAGTTTCAAATTAATTCGTGATGATGTGCCCTACCCTCTTGTAAACCTTCCCTTCATTTTATAAAATTGACAGACTACTATTGAATTGATTATTTACTAAAACCGGATTTAATTTTAAGATTATGACTGCTATTTATATGGTTATTTGATGCTTGTTTGTGGCGCCACACCCCCCGCGCCCCCCCGAGATGTGGGCTTTCATTGGCTTTGTACCATTTGAGTAGATGTGGCAAACGGGCGAGGTTGGGTTAAATGGGTTAGATGCTCTAGACTCGCATTCGACCCATTTATTAAATGGGTTAGAAACCCTTAACCCGCACCCGCTGCTGGTAAACCCGATCTGATCCACTTTTCACTCGCATAAGCATTGTGGGTTACTACAGATCGGGTTGACCCACTTAACTTGCACCCAAACCTAAATTTATTAACAAGAGTCCTCTAAGGCCAAAGTATAAATTAGATCCAAACCAATAAGCTAATTCGTAAAAATAAGATAAGATCTAAATGAACAATCCTTAACTTTATAAATCCTATTGGTGCAATTTAAAACCTACCATGATAGGGTGTTATAAGCTCTGTTTGACTTATGATATGCCGAATGTTAATTTGCTTCTTATAGGATCTTAACTCGGACTTATTAGTTTCAACTAATATTGGATAGAAAATCTAGGCCTTGGCTTGGGTCATGATGCCATAATTCACCGTTCTCTCTGACTTGTGCCAGCATAAAGAGAAAATAGTGTGGAAACTAACATGAACTTAGTCATCACTTGATTATTTTATTTTATTCATGTGATATCGATTGTATTTCTTCATATGCACAATCCTCTTAAGAAAGAAGAGCACTAAAAATATTCTTAAGTTCACAAAGGGTCATGCTTTAGAAAAAAAAGAAAAGGAATTATTTATACAATGAGTAGAGTATACATTTAAAAAAAAAAAATAGTGACTACAGATATAGTATAGCAAAACTAATAGAAATAAAATAAGGTTTTCATAAAAAGACACCATTTTAAAATAATAAGATATACTTGATAGAATTAAGTACTGAGTATAAGTTTTAGCTGTAAGAAAAGGACAGATGAGTTATGCGGGTTAAACTAGTTGACCCTAATCCAACTCGTTTAAATGCGGATTAGGAAAGCTTGACCTGCGATCAACCCATATGTGAATTGGGTTGTGAGGGTCATATGCGGGTTGGGTCGGGCTGGATTGATGGGTCGGGTTAGCTTTTGCCAGCTCTACATTTGAGGGTCGGCTCCCCCTTCTCTAGCTTCCTTATTTGGAGATCATTTTTTCATAGTAAATACAGTTTATAGATTTTACTTGCACATACAGGCATTTGATATGAACTCAGGCTTCAATCCAATAACAGCACGGGTCCAATGGATTGGTCTTTTGATAAATAGCGCGGTTCATTTACATTCCAAGCAGTTCATTGTCTAAAAATGCATTTGTGCGACGAGAGAATTCTATGATACAGAGTAAAATCAAGGAAATCATTTTGACTTTTTTTACAACTAGCCAATTGTTTTACTGATGTACTATTGAGGAGTGGGCTCCACCCGATGAAGAATATTGAAAAGTATTTCCGCTGCCTCTACTATGGCTAGCTAAAGAAATTCAAGATGTACATCTTTTTCTCCCAAAAGAAAGGAAAAACAATAATAATATCACTTTTTTCTGAGAGGGAAGATTCCAATTTCCTATGAAAGGGTAACAAGCAGGGGCGGCGCCACATTGATCACAGTGGGGTCAATTGACCCCACTGAGATCTGAAAAATTATTTAAAAATAAAATCTTTTATGTCATGAATTGAACTTATATAAAGCTTTTGACCCTACTTAATTTAAGAGTTTCACCACACATTAACTTAACTTTACAAATTTTTTTTGTTGCTGTGGTAGTGAATAAAAGTCACCATAAAATACCCACCGCCTAAGTTAATGGGCCAACTATCTATCAAAATATAAAAAAGATTAATGGGCTCATATTGCTGATATGCTTTTTAGCAACGAGTTTTTAGAACTTAAAGGAATTAGTGACATTGCTAGAAAATTAGTGAAGACAAAGAAGGATATCGTATACCTATTGGTTTATTTGTTTCTAAAATTGACGTTGATTTTACCAGTAGCTGCAACGGTGGAAAGATCTATTTCAACAATGAAGTACGTAAAAAACAGATTGTGTAACCGAATGGGGGATCAATGGATAAATGACTGTTTTTTCACATGTTTTTTCACATATATTGAAAAGGTTGTGTTTGCTAGTGTTGATAATAAAGCAATTATGCAACAATTTCAACACGTGAAAACCTGTTGAGGGTAGCTGTATGAGTTTATGTATTTGGATTTTCTTTTTGGATTAAGAACTTTTAGTAACAATGTATATATATATATATTTTTATTTTTTTTTTGATAATTCAATATTATCTTTGTCGCATTATCGGAAATAAATTATTTAAGAATTTTATATTGTATTTGTCGAATTATCGAAAGTAGAATATGACAAATGTTGATAAAGGGAAAATAAATTTTTTTGATTTGCGGAAGATAAGTCTTTCATTGACCCCATTTATTTGAATTCCTGGAGCCACCAATGCAGGTGGGGTTATCATGACCGGAAAAATCTCTTTTAATTTTTAAAACATTTGCATTGAAGGTAGGCACTTGCTAGGCAATAGATCCCAATCAAAATAAGGGACACCATTTATTATTAGAATTAGGTGGTTAGGTGGTAGTTAACTATGGTTTTCATTCCTTTATAACTGCTGAGGGAAGCTCCATAAATCAACAAAAATCAAGAGCCCTCCCATTGACTTAAATCAATTAGCCAAACCTCAATCAATTAAAGTCGCCCGTACCCTATGCCGCAAATGATCTCTGAAAATGCTGCCCTTCTGAGTGTCAAAAGTAAAACTCTCTCTTCCACATATTGGTCTAGGCTCTAGGGCGAGGCAAACCTTTCTCCAATAATGACTAAGCCAGCCCAGATTGATAAATTTTATATCTGACTGCACACCTTTTTGTACTGTGTATTTCATACATATGGTAGTTAAATTTTAGGGTGGTGCCTCCTTACCGGATAAATTTTGCTCAAAGTCTTTGCAAAAGGCAAGGCAATTATTTTGAGTAATTTGAATCATATATAAAGCCCAGGGAGGGGTTTTCTCTTCTTCCTGGCATCTGAGGATTCAAACTATTCTTAAAACTGAAAGGATCTATTTGGACTTTTATTTATGTATTTATCATTATATTATATTTTTTGCTCTATTCTGGAGCAGTGATATATAGTACTGTGATAATAATTCACATGCCCAGGGAGTGATTTCTATAATTAAGTTCTTCTTATTGATGACTTGATGTTATGAAAGCTAACTAATCAGAGAACATTTTAATGTTCACAGCCATGCATGACAAGGAAATTCAACTAATTTTTAAAAACATCGCTTGAGCCCATTTAATATTTGGTAATCCGTCATAGGAGGAATCATGAAATGACCCTGTCTAACATTCATGGGCGGCACCACATTGATCAATGTTTAAAAACAAAATCTTTTATGACATGAATTGAACTTATATAAAGCTTTTGACCCCACTCAATTTAAGAGCCTCACCACACATTAGCTAACTTTACAAATTTTCTTTGTTGCTGTGTTAGTGAATAAAAATCACCATAAAATACCCACCGCCTAAGTTAATGGGCCAATTGTCTATCAAAATATAAAAAAGATTAATGGGCCTACATTGTTGATATGCGCTTTGGCAACGAATTTTTTGAACTTAAATGAATGGGTGACATTGCTATAAAATTAGTGGAGATAAATAAGGATATTGTATACCAATTGATTTATTTTCTTCTAAAATTAGCGTTGATTTTGTTAGTAGCGACTGCGACTGCAACGAAAGAAAGAGTTTTTTCCGGCAATGACGTACGTAAATAACAGGTTGCGTAAGCGAATGAGGGATTAATGGATGAATGACTGTTTGGTAATATACATTAAAAAGGATGCTGTTGCTACTGTTGATAATGAAGCTATTATGCAACGATTACAACACGTGAAAACCTATTGAGGGTAGCTGTAGGAGTTTATGTATTTGGATTTTCTTTTTGGATTAAGAGCTATTAGTAACAATGTATAATTTTTATTTTTTTTTGAGAATTCAATATTATCTTTGTCGGATTATCGGAAATAGATTATTTGAGAATTTTATATTATATTTGTCTAATTATCAAAAGTAGATGATAAATGTTGATAAAGAGAAAACAAATTTATTCGATTTGCGGAAGATAAGTCTTTCATTGACCCCACTTCGTTGAATACCTGGAGCCGCCCCTGGTAACAAGGCTGAATTTCTCATCTTTTGAAACAGAAATATGTTATTATAGGATCATTTTATTGGAAAGACACGTCTTAAGGAAAAAACATGGACATACAACACGTTCCAAAATGTCTATTTCGCCATTCCACACAACAAGCAAAAATGACAATTTCTCTTACAGAAACGTCTACATACAGATACCCCAATCTGAATATTCAAGATATTAGGCTGCTACAGGCAAAAGTAAAAATCTCTCTTACAAAAATGTCTACATGCTGATATCACAATATGAATATTCATGATATGATCGAGGCCGCGCAGTAAATCGAACCTCTGAATTTCATGGCAACCAGCGTGACTCAGACGGGGTAAGAAAATTCCCCAGAAGCCATAAGCATCCGATTCCCACCCACATCACAAAGACTTCAACACAACAAAACAGCTTGACTTCATAATCCTCATTGTGGCCATGTACGGGAACTGAAAGTCAGTATCCAAAACAAAAGATAAGATAATGTACAGGAAATGAAAACCACTGAAACTAAAATGCTGTACAGATTTTCCATGATTTTATTTCCACATGTTAGACGTTATTTCGGATGTTTTCAGGGCGCAAACATTTACTGGTAGTTGCTGACTAGCTGTCGGATTTAGAACGACTGTTAGATTCATTGGACTAAATTTAATTTGGTGACTGGCTGGTCTGTTTTTTTTTTTTTTTTTTTTTTCTTTTTTCTAACGGAGGGTTTCCAACCTTTTGGGCTGGACTATTCTATGCGGGCCCAAAGAGAAGCCGGGTAAAACCCATGTGGCTCCTAGGTGGTAGCACAAGTAGACTCAACCTTCGGTTCCTGCAGAGGGGGAGAACCGGGGATCGATACCAAGACCTCTAATTCCAGTGGGGAGGAACCGTGATCCTGACCACTCAGCTAACCCCTTTGGGTTATTGACCGCTGGTCTACAAACATTCTTTTTTGTGCGAGTCAGTAGGCTCGGCTCCACTTGTGCCTACCTTTTGGTAAAGCCATAAACTACACTAAACGCTAGTTAAAAGGTCTGACTCTCTATTCGTTACAGTAACCTTTTTAGATTCAAACCGAAATCGGTGTCTTACCTAGTAAAACACGTCAATTCTCATCAGGCTAATCATTGTTTGAATCTTGACATGCCACCATCCCTCGTCTGAGGGCTCTCTCATCACACCTAAGGTCTACTTGTCACCCGAGAACTCCATCACCTCACCCGTGCCCTACTACCCTCACCTAAGGGTAGGGTCCTAGCCCGGTCCTGTAACTCATGAGTAAAGTTTAAATCTGAAATATCATAACGATTCAATTCAATATCCGATGTTGCATTGGATTCAAATAGAAATTTACTGTAATAAGAGTTTTAGTATTGTTAGATTGATATTGTGCATTAGAACTTATTTGATCTGTTTTGTAATTCTTTTATCCTATTCTTGTGTTTCACTTATTAGTTTGAAAGTACGATCAACTCGGATTTGAGTAAAGCTTGTGTCAAATCTCAGAAATTCTCTCTAGTTCGATCAATATATAATTTTCTAAGTACAAACCCAAGCATCTCCCTTAACACAAATACAAGAGATGGATCCTGGCTATGGCTCTGTCAATTAGGAACTCTGGTAATATATGTGTGGAAAGCGGAGTATTTATAGGAGAAGGGCAAAAACGAAAATCTAAGAGAAAAGTAGTTCTTTTCAAGGCAGCTGAGAAACCACACTTTACTCTAAAAATAATAAAATTTTAATTGATAAAAGATTGATATTTAACAATTGAAAATCTCACTTCTTATAATAAGTTTTTTTTTTTTTTTAGTAGTTTTCTTTTACTCCCATTTCTCCATTTTAAATCAAAACATACTCATTCTTCAAGAAGATTCTCCACCCTACCTTTCTTCCCAATATTCTCCACCTAATGAAAAATACTCTATTTATTATTTTTATGTCCATATTGTTAGGAACTATGGACCATCACAAACTCCACATTGGTATGATATTGTCCACTTTGGACCTAAGCCCTCATGGATTTGCTTTTGGACTCTACCCAAAAGGCCTCATACCAATGGAGTAATTAGTCTAACTTATATGCCCATGATCTTTCCCATTTCTAGCCGATGTGGGACTTTAGTTGCACATCCCCAACAATCCTCCCCTCAAACAAAGGACCATATCTCTTTGGATATTTTTAGCATCACCGGGGCCCACCACCTTTGTTCGGTGGTCCAAGGATTCTCCTGGCTATGTCTGGGCCTGGGTGCTCTGATACCATTTGTTAGGGACTATGGACCATCACACATATTACCACTCAATGGCATATTTATTTATTAGAATTTAGGAAATTCGTTTTTCTCTAAACTCTATCATCTGGGTTGGAATTCCTAAATCCCCCTTTTGGGCGAAACATTTACAAATTTAAAGAACCCAAATTCTAAGAATCCCTAATGACATTGGGACTTTATATGTAGTTGGATTTCAAAACTCTATTGGAGAAATAATGCATCCAAAAAGGCTAGGGTACAACCATCACATAATCGTGTCAGGAATCCCCAATAAAATAAACTCCCATAAAAAAATATATTAAAAGATTAGGCCTTAAGACCTTTGTCCACACACTTATGGTTGAGTGATGTTATACTATGGTATCATCACATGTGATGATGCCAAAAATAGGTTTCGGGCACCACCGGTCGAGTAGAGAATAATTAATGTGAAAAAAGAGAGAGAAAGAGGGGGTTTATAGTGGTTCGGTCAGTGTGACCTACGTCCACTTTAAGATAATGATTTTACTTCTCAAGTATGCAGAGATTACAGACTTAGAGAATACAGATGAGTTGTGCAATAAAGAAAAATTACTGATGATGCCAAAAATAGGTTTCGGGCACCACCGGTCGAGTAGAGAATAATTAATGTGAAAAAAGAGAGAGAAAGAGGGGGTTTATAGTGGTTCGGTCAGTGTGACCTACGTCCACTTTAAGATAATGATTTTACTTCTCAAGTATGCAGAGATTACAGACTTAGAGAATACAGATGAGTTGTGCAATAAAGAAAAATTGCTTGCCCCTCAGTGCCGGTGGGGGTCTGTGTTTTATAGTCGTTTTTTAACAGATGGGGACGACTCTTCAGTAGCGGATGCTTCGTTTTGGCGGAGTCTCCGAACCGCCCTCAACAGATGAGGCAGATAGGATCCCTTCCGCAGGACTTGGTAAAAGCAGGTAGAAGGAAACGACGCGCTGACTTCGTCACTTCGTGGATTCGAACCCGGACCTAACCCATGACGAGTGGATTTGGACCTAGGCTCAGCATGGCCTCTGGTCACTCAGACCTAACCCACCATCGTGAACTGAATCTCTTGGACCTGACCCGTCATTATGGTTTGGGCCTGACCCGTCATTGTGGACCGAGTCATTTGGGCATGACCCATCATTTGCCCCTCAATGTCTCGCGCCAAAGGAAGTTTTGAAAGCGAGGCATTTTTAAATATCAAGTTTGTCTCCATTTAGAGGACTTCTGGCCTTCCCAGACACTATCCATTGCTTTATACGCAGATTCTTTTCCTTCTTGATTTGGACAGCAGAGTTCTTGAAGCTTAGGAGTCTTTTCTACTTTTAAAACCCTAGAATGAGGGCTATAAAAGAGGACTCTTGCTCATGTGCTTTTCACTTGGAGTTTTTGCATCTTCTTCTTGTTCAAAGAAAGGAAAGAAAAAAGGGGGCAACCACTTTTCTTCTTGCTTTTCTTCTTCCTTCTTGTGTCAAGAAAAATCCATGGAGCATCTGAATCGAGTAGAGGAGGGGAGCGATGGAAAGGATGTGGAAGACGGAGGAAGGGGCGCTGCCTTGGGCGCCCCTGGCGCTGCGCCAGGAGCTGCTGCCGTGGAGATGGGCGCCAGGGGCGCTGCACGAGGCGCTGCTGCCGTGGAGATGGGCGCCAGGGGCACTGCCTTGGGTGCCCCTGGCGCTGAGCGAGGCGCTGCTGCCGTGGAGATGGGCGCCAGGGGCGCTGCGCCAGGCGTTGCTGCAATGGAGATGGGCGCCCCTGGCCCACCTGGGGCGCCCCTGCTGTTGCTGCTGCAGGGCTGGACGGGGAGAAAAGGCGGGGCGCCCCTGCGCGACTGCTGCAGCGACGAGGCGCCCCTGCGTGCCTGCTGCGGTGGCTGGGCGCCCCTGAGCGCTTGCTGCGGTGGCAGGGCGCCCCTGCGCGCCTGCTGGTGTGGAGGAAGAGGGGGGCACCCTTGGCGCCCCTGCCATGGCTGCTGCAGGGAAGAACAAAGGGCGGTGCGCCCCTGCCCTGGGTGCCCCTGCTGCAGTGCTGGGCGAGGGACGGCTGGGCGCCCCCTTGGGCGCTACTGCTATTGGCGCTGGTACTGCAGCCCAGGGCGCCCCCTTGGATGCCCCCTCGGGCGCTGTTGCTACGGGCGATGGTGGTACGGGCAACGAGGGAAGTGGTGCTGTCGCTGTACGTTCTCATCGCAAAAAATACCGAGGAAAAGTGGTTGTTGGCGACGACGCATCGAAGGTGAGCACCATTTTCAGTGTGTTTAACACTAACAGTGATATCTTGAAGATGGTTTCTTCTTATAATATTCCTCCCACTGTGTTGTGCCGCCGGGCTGAAATGGACGAACCCGCTTGTGATGATTCCTCAGGTGACCTTGCCATCTACGAAGAGATGCTCGAAGCTGGGTTGAGGTTCCCCATGTCTTCCCCCATTTGTCGCATTCTTCATTACTTTTCATTGACTCCGGGGCAGCTAGCACCGAATGGCTGGAGGGTTCTGCTTGACTTTCTCGTGTTATGGAGGCGGGTCCATAACGAGGATGCTTCGCCTGTGGAGTTCCATGCTGCCAATAGCTTGATTGAGTCCCCTGCCCCTATTAGGGGATGGTATTATCTTACTCCTAGGGGCGGTAAGCTGCTCACTGGTGTTCGTTCCAACTGTCATAGTTGGAAATCTCACTTCTTCTTTGTTGGTGGAGAATGGGCTTCTGAGTCAGATCGTGTCTTGGTGCCTTTGTTGCTCTTTATCACTAAAGGTTTTTTTTTTATATATATATATATATATGCTTACCCATTGCTTTTTTGCAGAGGCACCAGTGCTCTCCATGAGTCAGGAACGGAAACTACAGGCTGTAAGGGCTTGTCCTGACAAAGATTTGGGGGTTCTCTTACGCAAAGAGAGCAGTGGGGCTAGTGGCTCCTCTTCACAATCTCCTCTAAAAAGAAAAAGTACTTAACTTCTCCTTTCTCTGTCCCCCTTTTTCTTCATTTGATATTCCATGCCTAAGTAACAGTTTTTCTTCTGCAGCAGTAGATAGGGGGATGATCGGGGCTCGCCTTTCTAGCAGGAGTACCCCTCCTTCTGGCCCTTCGGGTAGAAGTGCCCCTCCCTCCAAGGCAGCGAGGGTAGAGAGTACCTCAGGGGGGAGCTCTCCATCGGTGGCTTTCAAGGTGAGCTCTCTCGTATCCACCCCTCCAGCGGAGGCACAGCTTCCGCAGCGTCTCCTCCACCAGCGAGCTCTTCAGCCATGATTGCTACTTCGGAGCCTCTTTCTTCGGCGGTACCTTCTGCCGCTCAGTCGTGTCCCCCACGCTCGGGAGCTTCTGCAGGGGTACCGACTAGGGTTGGCCTATGCTGGGCAATCCGCAGGTGATTCGGGAGAAACTCGGGCGATTTGTGTTTCCTCCTGAGGTCACACAGATCAATGCTTTGGGTACCCAGAGAGTCATCGATACATTCTTAGAGGGCTTGGCTCAAGTAAAGGCTTACCATATCTCTGTACTTTTTTTTTTTTTTTTGTATTCTCATTTTGTGTCTCTTATTGCTCCAGGCTTCTACTGCATCCATTTGCTTGCTGTCGAGGGCCCATCACAACACTCAACTGAAGTAGGAAAATGATAGCATGCAACAGGAGCTCTCCGCAGCTCGAGGGGAGATTGCGGCTCTTGAAGCCGCTAGAGGAGCCTCCGAGACTGACCTCGTGGCAGCCCGTGAGAGGGCCACTAGGCTCGAGACTGAGCTCTTAGCATCCCGCGAGAGGGCGACCGGGGCAGAGTCTGAGCTTTCGGTGGCCCGCGAGAGGGCGACCCGGGCAGAGGTTGAGCTGGAAAAGGCCAGCGAGAGGGCTTCGCTTAGTGAGGCTGAGCTTGAGAAGGCCCGCGAGAGGGCTTTGCTCAGTGAGGCTGAGCTTGGACAGACCCGCGAGAGGGCGTCGCTTAGGGAGAGTGTTATGGCGACAGAGATAAAGGCAGTGCATGACAGAGCTTCTCAGGCTGAGAAGGAGTTATCGGATGGCCTTGCTGATGCCTTCATTGATGGCTACGAGGAGCTTCGAGGGAAGATTTCTGTTACTTTCCCTGACCTCGACCTTTCAGGCTTTGTGCCAACCGAGGCGCCTGATGAGGATGATGGAGGCTCTGATGACGCAGAGGACGGTGAGGAGGATGATGAGGATGGCGAGGACGAGGAGGGGAGCAGCGAGAGTGATTAGGATACAGGAGACTTTTATATGTTTCATTACACATAGATTTCTCTTTTTTTTTTTGATAAGGCAATTTTGTGGCCTAACTGTTGGAATAAATAAAATAAAATCTTCATTTATTTGATGCCCATTATCACAGAACATTTTGCAAAAGTGCTGAAAAAATTTAAACAATTAAATTCCCCATTCTCACTGCTTCTTTCCCCTTCAAGTGTTATTGGTAGTACATCTTCAGGTGTTCCGCATTTCACAGATGAGGTAGGGCCTTCCCTTCAGAATTCTGGATTTTGTAAGTACCTGGTCTTACTACCTCTATTATGAGATACGGACCTTCCCAATTCGGTCCCAGTTTGCCTTCGCGAGAATCCTTCGTGGCGAGGATTACCTTCTTAAGGACCAAATCTCCTGGTTGGAAGGAACGGGGCTTCACTTTTGAGTTATAGTATTTTGCCATCCTTCGCTTGTATTCTACATTGCGGACGTCGGCCATCTCCCTTGTTTCTTCCATCAAATCGAGGTTGATGCGAAGTCCTTCTTCATTGATGATGGGGTCGTGGTGCTGGATCGTGAGAGAATGGACCCCTATCTCAACAGGGATGACTGCCTCGGTCCCAAAAGCGAGGGAGAAAGGGGTTTCCCCGGTAGGAGCTCTTGGCGTAGTCCGATAGGCCCACAATACTCCCGGAAGCTCGTCGACCCAAAGACCCTTCGCCCTTTCGAACCTTGTCTTTATGTTACGAAGGACTGTTCTCACCATGACCTCTGCTTGCCCGTTTGCCTGTGGATGCGCCGGGCTAGAGTAAGGCTGTTTTATCTGAAGGTCGGAACAAAAGGAATTGAAGAGTTTATTGTCGAACTGTTTTGCATTGTCACTAACAATGGTGTGAGGGATCCCAAAACGGCAGACAATGTTTTTCCAGACAAAGTCTTTTACTTTGGAGTCTGTGATCCTCGCCAAGGGTTCCGCCTCTGCCCACTTTATAAAATAGTCGATGGCGACCACTACGAACTTGCATTGTCCTTTACCCAGAGGAAGGGGGCCTAGGATGTCAATTCCCCATTTGGAGAAAGGCCATGGGCTCATGATAGTTGTGAGTTCCTCCGGGGGCTGCCTTGGCACAGTGGCGAAGCGCTGGCATTTGTTACATTTTCTAGCAAATTCTTTGGCGTCTGCTAGCATGCTGGGCCAAAAGAAACCTTGCCTAAGTGTTTTTTGGGCAAGGGAGTGTCCGCCGGAGTGATTCCCACAAATTCCTTCATGGACTTCCTTCAGGGCGTAATCAGCTTCTTCAGGAGAGAGGCACCTCAACAATGGTAAAGAGTAGCCCTTCTTGTACAGGATGTCTTGCAAGAGGGTGAACTTGGAAGCTCTCATCCTTAGCTTTCTTGCCTCAAGGGGGTCTTCCGGCAGTGTACCCTCTTGAAGATATGCCCTTATAGGGGTCATTCAGTTCGTTTCAGCTGTAGCACAGTTGATGTTTGCAGTGCTCTCATCCAACTGGCTTGGTTCGAACTGGTGACCCAGGAATGCTGGTTCGCCTGATGGGGTCTCTAGGGATGAGGCGAGCCTGGCAAGTGCATCGGCAACAATGTTATTCTCTCGAGGGATATGACAGATTTGGAGGTGCTGGAATCGCGGGATCAAGTTTTTCACCATACTGAGATAACCCTGCATTCTTGTTTCCTTTGCCTCGAACTCGCCCTTTATTTGATTAACTATCAGCTGAGAGTCACTGTAGGCGATGAGGCATCGGGCGTTCATTTCAAGCGCCAATTTTAAACCAGAGAGGAGAACCTCATACTCTGTTTCATTGTTAGAAGCAGTGAAGTGGAACTTTACCGCATACTTGAGGGGTGTGCCATCAGGGCTTATTAAAACGAGACTTGCTCCACCTCCATTGCTGGTCGCAGAGCCGTCGACATAGAGCTTCCATATTGGCAGTGTTGAAATCTCGATACCTGGAAGAGGCTCGATGCTTGGAAGAGGCTGGGAGCCTGGAAGAGGTTCCTCTGCGCCCGGGGAAGAGTACTGGGCGCCCAAGGGAGTGGCCTGGGCGCCCATAGGAGAGGCCTGGGCGCCCAGACTGCCCTGGGCGCCCATAGGAGAGGCTTGGTCCCGGGCGCCCAGGGGAGCTTGGGTGCTTGGAGGAGAAGCCTGGGCGCCCGGGGGAGCATGGGCGCCTGGAGGAGAGTCCTGGGCGCCTATTTGGATGTCTTCGGTGGACGGATTTGGCTCCCCTTCACCATGTGTAAATTCAGCCACAAAAATCGGCCAGAGCTTGTGCTTTGATGGCTGCCCTTGGCTGGTACTGGACATCAAACTCGCCTAGTTCAACTGCCCATTTGACAAGTCTCCCGAATACATCTGGCTTTCCGAGTACTCTCTTCAGAGGCTGATCAGTAACTACGACAACATGCATGAGGATGGATACCCAGGGCCTGTTTGGGGGCTTTACTAATGGAGTTGAGTGAAGAAAATGCTATTTTTAAAAAATAATAAAATATAAATGAGTTATGATGGTATTTTAATTTTAATTGTTTATGATGGAATCTTTTTGACTTTTTTTTATTGAAAAGTGAAGTTTTTTGTCTTTTAATGGAGAAATAAAGTTACTTTTGACTTTTTTGGAAAAAATATGGTGGAAATTTGAATTAAAGTGTTTTAGTGAAATTTTTTTTATAGAAGTTGGAGCTTTACCTTACTTGACTCTGCTAGTAAAGCCCCCAAGTAGGCCTTGGGACAACAGATCTAATCCCCTGTTTGGACCAATTAGGGG
This sequence comes from Camphora micrantha, assembly GCA_003546025.1. Classification (NCBI taxonomy): domain Eukaryota; kingdom Viridiplantae; phylum Streptophyta; class Magnoliopsida; order Laurales; family Lauraceae; genus Camphora; species Camphora micrantha. The sequence continues at coordinate 40,380,151 of QPKB01000006.1, read as the reverse complement.
ATGCCACATGGGGTATAGGATGTCAAATCAGCTACATCTCATCTTCCATCTCCTCCAATGAATAAAAAAGCATCCTCTCCCCCTATGTGGCACCCCCTAATTGGTCCAAATGAGGTTTCCTGTTTGGTTCAAATAAGGGATCATTTCCCAAGGGCAACCGTTTCAAAGTATCACTCATAGCCATTATAGCAAAAAAAAAGATAAAACAAAGATTGACAATGCAACCTAATGCTTATCATATCATTTAAAAGGAGCATAATATACGTATCTTCACCTAATCACAGCAACTCAAATGACAACACCACCCTCACAAGGAGGAGGATTAACATAAGTAAAATACATATATTTAGCACAAACAGTCCATTTTAGGCATAGCGTAAACATCACGAGCCATGTGACACCAGTGGGCCAATCAAGAGAAGGATAAATTACTTGTGTCTTACGATATATATATATCCGTACTATAGTGACCCCATTCCAGGCAGTATGGTAATAAAGCGTCTCCAAAAAGGCAAACCCACCCAAAAAACAAACACGCACAAAAGATGGTCGTCCCTTCCTTTTCCTCCCAAGACTGCTGAAGACATCGCCTCTTTCAAGTTTCATCATCTCATTTTGCATTACAATTTACACTCCTCCATTTCAATCAATCCCAACAAATCAAGCAATCAAGCAAGCAATCAGATCAACCCTTTTTCCCACAATGGAAGGAGAGTAAGTCCCCCAACTAAACCCTAAAACCCCCCCTCTTTCTTTTCTCACATTCCTCTCAATCAAAACCCTCTCTCAAAATCTATCTTTCTCTTTCTCTTTCTCTTTCTTCAGATCTGCTACCTACGCAAAGGATACATACAACCGCACCGGCTCCGACGCCAGGCGGTCCACCACCAGCGTCCACGTCATCGCCCTCGACGGCCTTGTCAACGTCAACTCCCTCTTCACCATCGCTGTCTTCGTCGGCCTCTCCCTCACCACGCCAGGACAGCGGAGCCTTGAGGACAAGTGCGACGCGAGCCCAGATGTGGCGAAGAAGCTGTTGGTTTTCGAGGTCGTCTCCTTCAGCTTCTTCCTCTTCTCGAGCCTGGTCGCACAGGGCTTGAAGCTGGCCATCAATCTCCTCAACAGCAAGGACGTGGACAACGCCTTTCGAGCCCACATTAATCTGAGGGTCCTGAGGTTTGGGATGATGGGCTCGGCCGTTGGGTCCGTGATGGGCTGCGTCTTTTTGATGCTGTCGATGGTGAATGTGATCCAGATCAGGATCGGGAGGCTTTCGTGTGGGAAGGCTGACACGAATCGTGCAGTCGTCACGCTCATCACGCTCGTGTCCACTGCACTTATTGTTTACATCTCCACGGCCGTGTACGCCTTCACTCATTAGCCCCCTCAATGAGCCTTAATTTTAGTGTGAGTTTTGATTTCTTCTTATCTGCTTTGCTTTCAATTGAACGAGTCACCTGCATAGGTCCCACATTTCACCTTAGTCAGGCATGAATTGATCATGCATTCAAATTCAACGTCACAGATGGAGTAAAGATGAATTGATATAAACCGATGAATTGATTATGCAATTAAATTTAATATTATATATATATATATTTTATTCCTGAAGGTTCGCAATCTTTTTTGAGCTAGACTATTACCTCCGGGTTCATAGAGAAGCCGGATAAAATCCCTGGCCCTAGATAATAGTACAAGTAGACTCTACTTTGAAGAGGGAGGGAATGAAGGTCGATACCAAGACTTTTAGTTTTGAAAGAGAGAGCAACCGTGGTTCTTATCATTAATTTAGAATCGGTGGTGTGTAGATAAAGTGATATTTTCCGTTGAAATAATCGTATATTCAAATTTAACAATAAAATTATTATAAAGATAAAGTGATATGCACTGTTGAATTGACCATTATAATTAAAAAATTATATCGTAGAAATAAAAAGGGAGTAGAGATGGGGGCAGATGGATGAGTCTTTTTTATAATTATTGTGCTTCTAGAATAATAGATACATTTGGTTCAATAGCGTCGGCAATTAATATAGGTAGATGGGGGGAAAGGGAGAGTAGGTAGATGGGGGGAAAGGGAGAGAGGGAAAGATTGCTCGGCAATTAATATAGGTAGATGGGGGGAAAGGGAGAGGGAAAGATTGCTCTAATCCGTGTCTTTTTAATTAGTAGTGATGGAAGGGGTCAGTCAAGTCAATTGCCCCATAATGCAAGCTGAGAGGGCTATGGACTTTTTTAATGGCCACCTACGGCTACTTGTAGGAAAAGTAAACTGAATGGCAAAGTGGAAGTAAATAAATATTAGTATTTAGTCTTTGTCCTGTTTTCTTTATTTTAAAATATATGTTTTTGGTGAGTTTGAAAGTAATTGATAGTTGCATCTGTGGTGGAGCCCACTGATTTAGAGAGAGAAATTTTTTCTCCCCCATCCTTTTATACAATATATGAACGGGTCCTAAGAAAAATGTTCTTGTTGATAAAGAATTTGGGCAGTAAAGCTTACCTGTGAAATCTGAACTGCTCGGAATCTCTATCCCCATCTTTCTGAGATTTGACGCACAGACTTTACTTGAATCTGAGTTGATCGTACTTCCAAACCAAAAGTGAAACACATGTTTAGGATGAAAGAACCAAACAGATCAAATAAGTTATAATACTCAATATCAATCTTACAATTCTGCATACTCTAATTAGAGTAAGCTTCCAATTGAAGCCAATGCAAGAATTACTGGGCCGGGGTGACACGCAAGTCCTAATAGAACTGGGAGGCAGAGACTCTTACTTTTGAGTCCCAGCCCCAGATCAGGTTGATTTCACCTTCCAATTGACATGATCATCTAGCCCCAGAGGTCAAAATATGAGATCACCATGTGGAAAAGATGATTCGGTCCAAGTGTAGATAGCACACTCCTCTTTAGTAGGGCTATACGAGGCCGATAATGGGCTGGGCCGAGGTATATACTTTATAAACTAGGCCCAAACCTGTCTCTAACCCAACATGGCCCATAAATCTCAGGCCCTTGACTGTCCATTTAATCAATCGGGCCAGGCCAAACTGGGCCAAATCGGGCTTTTATCAGTTGTTCAGGCTCCCTAGATGTTGTTTGGACAAATTAATCACTAAATTATAAGCATATTCTTCATTTGGGTTGTTTTGGGTGGGGATAGATTTGGGCCATCTATCAATTAATCGGAGTCTGGCCCAAATATTGAATGGGCCCAGATTATATCAGATTGGGCCCAGGCTGCCCTCTCCCATAAGCGCCCCTACCTATAAGTGGATTAGCCGCATGTCAGCAGGGCATTCGATCTACGGGCTCATGTTGAGAAGAAATTGTTGAAAATTTACAAAAACAAGAAATACTATGTTTTGAGTTTTTTTTTTTTTTTTGGAAAACAATTTTTCATATTCATGCGTTTTTCGTATAGGAAAAGTGTTGAGAATCTCATGCAAAACAGTTGTTTTATTAACCATCTCATGTTCGAAAACTTGCCATTTGACTTCCTTCTTATTAAGTCCCATGTCGAATTAGTTCAGAAGAAGGAAGTGGGCATTTACGAAGATCTCCTTTGCTAACCGTGTTAGTCTATATATGGACATGGACTTGAATTGATGTACTTGGGCTTGGAGCTTTAAGCCAGGATGATGAGACTTTTATTAATTTTACAACTTGTTGGGCCTAACCTAAGATGACTCATTTCTTTATTAGGCTAACTCAGAGTGGACTTGATGGGCCTGGAGAGTGATTATATGTTATTTTAATTACCAATGGTAGTTATGTCCGAATGTCCCATTTCCTAACACTTATATTCTTTCACAAACCAAAAGTTTCGAAAGTTTCCAAAAGAATCTTCAAATCTCAAACCGCACGACCATAGTTACCATTTGATTTTTATAAATTGGATACAAATCTCATTTGGGAATACACAACAGCACATTTCTCTCTCTAATGCATGCATTGTGGTTTCTGTATGTGGTTGGGTTCTGCTATTGGGTTTTTAATGGGCCAATGAGTTCAGGGTTGATCCTTGTACCAGTAAACGCAGATCAACATCAGCTTTTGCTCGGCTTCATTATATCTTGGAGGTGGGCCGCTTGTTAACCCATAGCCAACTTGTTTCAGCCAAGTGGATGGCAAAAAACGTCTATAAAGGAAAACGATTATCTGCCTTGAAGCATTTTTCTCCTCTCTTTTCAAAGATCTAGTACCACTATCACTAATAGAAATGAACTTGTGTGCTTAAGTATCAGTATTGGAACCCATGTTAGCAGGCCAAAACATGATATTCATTATGCAAAAGAGGAGGTCCTTTGTTTCATTCAAATGAAAATTACTTTGTCCTGGCTGTTAGTAAGCTGGTAAGGGACGTGTGGGGGTTGTCCGTGTGTGGGAAGTAGTAGTAGGACGTTTGGGGCTTGTGCATGAGTAGTAGTAACTGGAGGAGCAGGAGTAGCAGCAGTAACAGAAGGAGCAAGAGTAGTAGCAGCAGCAGTAGCAACAACAGTAGTAGTAGGAGGAGGATTAGGAGCAGCAACAGCAGTAGCAGTAGTAATAGCTGCTGCAGCAGTAGCAGTAGCGGTAGTACTAGTAGCAGTAGTAGAAGTAGCAGTAGTAGTAATAACAGTAGCAGCAGCAGCTACAATAGTAGCAGTAGCAGGAGTAAGAGTAGTACGAGTAGTAGTAGCATGAGTAGCAGGAGTAAGAGTAGCAGCAGCACCAGCAGCAGCAGTAGTAGTAGAAGTAGATGTATAAGTAGAGTAGTAGTAGGAGGAGCAACAACAACAGTAAGAGTAGTAGTAGTAGGAGTAGGAGTAGGAGTAGCAGCAGCAGTGGCAGTAGTAGTGGGTAGTAGCAGTAATAGTAGTAACAGTAGGTAGTAGCAGTAGTAGTACGTCGCAGCAGCAGCAGTAGGTAGTAGTAGTAGTCGTCATAACAGTAGGTAGTAGTAGTAGCAGTGTAGCAGTAGTAGGAGTATTAGTAGTAGGGGTAGGAGTAGCAGCTGCAGCAGCTAGTAGTAGTAGTCGTGAATGAATCCAGTGGTGACTTATCATGTTCATAAAAGCTAGATTTAGGGCTCTAACATTCTACAAGTAAGAATTATGGTATGGATTTAAGAAAAACCTTGGTTACTGATGCAATCCAACATCAGGCCCAACCAGTTCAGGCTCACAAACTAAAACTTACAAAAAAAATAAAAATAAAAATAAAAAATAAAAAATAAAAAATTCTTTCTTAAAGTATTCTCACAAAAGAAAATATAGAAACAACCAAACATGTCCATAGCTTTACCTCACAGATATGCACATGGTAGTGGGAGTGTATCGGAAGAACTTCCACCAACAAGTGCAGATCCACTAGAGGACTTTCTCTAACTCAAACACGCCGCTCTACAGATCATATGATAGAATCCATTTATATGAATATGATTTAATCCGGCTTGTACTAGGATACTTGGTGTGAAGGACTTTATCATATCCTTGTCAACTCATGTATAATGGGTTGAGAATTGGGAAGACTCAAACTTTCCTACCCAATGGAAAAATATCCAAATTCAAATCCAGTGCTCCTGATAGATGCACATTATGCAATATCAACCATCGACAACTTGTCGTGGACATTTTCCAGACAATCAGTTGGTGGTTCCCAGTAGAGCTTACTCGAATATAGTGCAGATGCCCAATGATCGTGACTCGATCAATACTAAATACTGCAAGTGCACGGGTATCTACGAAAAGATAGCGGCAAGTATGGGTCGAACCTACAGAGAGCGAATCAAGAAGAAAAATCCATAGGTGTTACAAGCAATTAATAATGCATAAAATGAAGCAAATAGATAATGAGATGATCAATAATGGTAAATTAGATCAAGGCATTCAGAATGAAGCAGGCAAACCAAAACATCGTTTTTTCATGACAACACATGTTGATCATTTTTTCTACTTCAGATCTGAACCGAATCAAGGCATTCAAATCCTGATAATCTAACTTTTAAAATCATTTTTTTCTCATAGACCATAAAAAAGAACATATACCCAAGATTGATCTTTCAAAATCAAGCATGGATAATAAAAACCTTATTCTAGCATTGAGAATTACAATAAGAAAGACACCTACTAGTTTGAAGACAAGCGTACTCAATCATTTAAGAACATAAATAACTAGATCAACAAGTATTCTCATAAAGAAAAGAAAAGTTAGGGACCATTTAACTTCATCTTGCAGCCCCAATTGCTAAGTTAATCGGACATCATACGTAAGAAAAAGATGATTTTCATTGATAGCATGCTTAAGTACAACTTCAGCTCCTTCCTAAAAACTATGTCTTGCTTGGACAAGGCACAAAGCTACCTTAAAAAAAGGAAAAAGTGGAGAACTAGAACTAGAAGACTTAGATCTAGAAGGGGAGATAGAGAGAGAAGAAGAGGTGAGTGGTGATGGTCATCCCTCCCTAATGGAGAGAGAGCATGCTATTCCATATATATGGGGGTTGCTTCTCTTGAATAGTTTTTTAACACAAAGTCCTTGATCATTTCTTTTGCTTGCAATTATCTTTAAGAGAGGATGATCCCTTGGGCTCCTAGTTTGGAGAAGATAAGAAAAGAGAGAGTTCCAATCTCCTATCATTGCTGGAATATTTAATTTGAATTTTGAACAAAGATTGGGCCCACTTTTGTTGTAACTAATTGTTATCTCGAGTAAGAAATTCACAGCAAATTTCCCGAGGTCATAAATTGGTCATTTTAGCTCCAATTTGCTTGATCTTGGCTTCTACGGATATTTACTCTGAATAATCTTTCTAATGGTAGGTAATTTTACCGATCCGATGGTCAGATTGAAAGTTATGGTCAATTTACGATAGGCTATCATAAGAAAATGGGGCCGACTTCTTGCAATAGGACTATTCCATAAATGAGAGATATCACATACATGTGTAGAGTCCTCTTTGGACTATGCTTCCTTGTTTTTTCTGCCTTCTTTCAGTTTGAGTCCAACTCTATCTCTCTTTTGTAATAATTTCTACAACTTTCAAACTTCTCGAGAGAGATGGATAGAGGAATAATCTAGAGGCTTCTAGAATCTTCCTGGATATGGGGAGCAAGTATGGGACGTCTCTATCTAGTGGAGAAAGTGTGGGACGTCCCATAGGGAGCTGGGTCCCATTGCTTTGACAAATCCTACATAATAAAACAACTAAATCACAAGTAATGAATTAATTAATGATGCAATGTGTGGGATGCATGGGCCCTACCTAATGCAAGATGAGCTAATGCAATGGGGTCACAGTGCTTTAGATCTAATTGGCGAGACCCAGTGGTGATGTACTATACTAATCTCATAAACTCATGCAAAATTGAGGGTTCTTAGCTAATTCTGACTTTGAACATTCCCCCTTTATCTGGAATAGGGGTTTTGGTGGGTTCCCTTTTGATCGGGGCCCATTGCAATGTATTTTCAGCATTTTCTTTCAAGAATGCTCATGTTGTTTCTGTTGTTTTCTGTATAAAGTTTCTACTATAAAAAGATTCCACAATTTGTTTGGTAGGGTAATCTATTCCTTCATACATAATTTGAACCAATCACATTTTCTCAGCTCCACGGTAGGGATATCGGATCAAGAAGCCATTTAACTGTTCCAAGAATTCGTAAAGTGTCTCCCCCTCCTTTAGGTAAAATCTATAAATTTGAACCAATCAGATTTTTCTAACTCCATGGCGGGCCGCCTAATCGAAGCGGCTTTTTGTTTGGAATAAATTTCTTTATAAAATTCTTCGACTAGTTTGGTCCATGTTGTGATGGACATAGACATAAGGCCAAGTTTTAGCATTCTCCTAAAATGAAAATGGGAATAACCTAACTACCTAAGCTTTAGGACATCCTTAGTCATATGATTGATTTTCTTGGTCCCACAAATGTCTTTAGATTTCCTAACATCTTGGTATGTGTTTTCTTGGTCTAGCCCGCGAGATACTGGAAGCATCTTGATGATGCCAGATTTAAGCTCAACAGTAGCATTGGTTTGAGGCAAAGTAATGCAGGACGGTTGGGTTGTCCTAGTGGGGTATACCTAATCCTTCAAAGTCATGGGTGGGGTCCCCTTAATCAGCCATCCTGTTAATTTCTTCAAAAATTGAAGAAGTTCCAACAACGGTTAATGCTAATTCGGGCTGAATTATGATCAACTTTTTATTTCTACATTTCCACAATTTTTGGATTTCAGGGCTAGCTTCCATGCACTGGTTTAACCTAATCTATATGCAAGGTCCTATTATGCTAATATGATACGCAATCAATCAAGCAAAGACAAGGCACACAAGGAATTCTAGTAGGTTCCTAACTTCTAGACATCTCATAAATGCTTTCAAAAGTGCACCTGGGCCTCCAATCCGGTCTTATGAAGCCAAATCGACCAAGTAAGTCCCCAGGATGAGTGGTGGGGTCACAATGCTCTTGGCAAGGGCCCCACTTAAGAATCAAACTCCTCGAACAGAGACTGTCATCCTTTCTTGTAGGGACAGGACTTACCAAGACATCGAATTTACCAAAGAGTGCAACTGGTGCAACCTTTGGTGGTCTTCTTCCGAATGAGCTCAAATTCCTAGGGTCTCGTTCCTATGTGATTTTAATTAAAGTTTAGTACCTATGTGAGATGTGGTTAAACCTAATTGGGCAAGGATCCAGTGATGAAATTAAGTCCTTATCTTATTGGGGTTAATTGCCCTTAACTAAGTGTGTGGGTCCGATTACTTTGGTGTGTCAATCAAACAATCACACTTTGTGAAAATTTAAGTCAATTTAGCCCCACTTGCAAGTAAAAGATTCGTGAGGTAAAGTTTAGAAAGTTTGACAGCAGATCCATGCTAATTAATATTTAACCCGTAGTTTTTGGTAGTTTTTGCAATTCTGAGAGTATTTTTTATTTTTGGTTATTTTGAAAGCAACTTGTTTGCTTAAGAGAGATTCCATTGATTTCCTTCCTTCTAAAGCCCTTCCAAACCTGGAATTATACTTGAGATAAAATACTAAAGAGTTAGATCTAAATAAACTACTAAAATAGCTAACTATTCTAAGTAAAATCCCTAAATAGAAAAACCAACCTAGTCTAAATTTCAAATCCCTAAATTAAAGCAATTTGTATTAAAGATACAACTCTAAAGCTCCTATTGCAGTCTTAAGTTAATTGGACACTTTCCTTTCCTAAGAGATGTAACTGTTGCACAGGCCCGGTTGGATAGATCTGTACGACCCATTTAGATTATTGAGAACCTAAAAACAATGGCTGTGATTCAATCCCCCAATAAGCAAGAATTAAAAAATAAAAAGTGAAACGAAAAAGGATGAAAAATGAAGAAGTTACGCAATTATAAAGTTGGCTACTTGAACTAGTTTCGCAATTGATTACAAAATTTGCTTGACTGACAGACCCAGTTCACAACGCTAAAATTCTAACTTTTTGAAAGTATTTTTTTCTGAAATTTTGAGGGTTCAAAAAATATATATCAAAGTCCAATCCAGCAAAATTTCAAGCAAAAAGGAGTCCTTTTGACTAGTTTTCAAAGTACGAACTTTTGAACTAAAACTATGCCAAATCTGTCAAAATAATACTGCCGAATCTTGTCTTTTATGTACCCACTTGGAATCAGTCCGAAAATTAATTAAAAATCAGCAAACAAAACTTAACAAGTCAGCTACCATGGATATAAAAAAATTGTGCTATGCCATGAATGCAAAAAAAAATCATGTAAATAAGCTATGATATGCACTAATAATAAAAATAAGAAAAAAAAATTCTTGATTGGCCCCCCAACAACGGCGCTAAAAAATTGATCGTGATTTCAATCAACACTAAATATCACAAGTGCACATGTGTCTACGAATAGACAACGCAAATACAGGTTGAGCCTACAAAGAGCGTATGAAGAAGAATGAATAAGAAGAATCTAAAGGTGTCACAAGTAATTAATAATGCATAAAACTAAAAAAAATAGTTCATAGGATAATGATAATGAAATAATCAATAATGATAAAACAGGTCATGGCATTCAGAATCCATCAAGAAATTCAAAACAACCTTCTTCTTTTTTTTTCTTTTTTTCTTTTTTCATGAAAACACATGTTGATAAGTTTTTCTACTTCATATTTGGACACAAGAAAGGCGTCTAAATCCGGATAATCTAACTTTAAAATCAGTTTTTCTCAAAGAGATGATTCTTCTATAAAAATTAAGAAAAATACCTAAGACCTCCTTTCCTTTATCAAAGTACTAGAATTACTTAATCATTACCTATCAAGTCAATGCATAGACCATAAAAAAGAACATATTCCCAAGTATGATCTATCAAAATGAAGCATAGATAATAAAAAGTTTATTCTAGCATTGAGAACTAAAAAAAGAAAGGCACAAACTGTTATAAAGATAAGCATACTCAATCATTCAAGAACATAAATAACTAAATCAACAAGCATTCTCATAAAGATAATAAAAGTTAGAGACTACTTAACTTCATCTTGCAGCCTCAATCGCTAAGTTAACCGGCCTTGGGGTTTTGGGGGGGGTGGGGGGGGGGGGGGGGGGGCACCATTTTCTGTATGGGGGTTTTTCCCCTCAAATAGTTTTTTAACACAAAGTCCTTCTTGTTTCTTTCTCGTACTTGCAATTATCTTTAAGAGATGAAAACCCCAAATAGTTTTTTAAAACAAAATTCTTCTTGTTTCTTTCTCGTACTTGCAATTATCTTTAAGAGATGATGATCCCATGGGCTCCAAGTCTGGGCGAGATAAGAAGAGAGAGAGTCCCAATCTCCTAACATTGTTGGAATTAATTTGAATTTTGAACATAGATGGCCCACTTTTGTTGTAACTAATTGTAATCCCAAGTAGCGAATTTAAAACAAAAGTTGGCTGTTGATTTTCTACTTGGGATTACAATTAGTTACAACAAATGAGGGCCTAATCTTTGTTCAAAATTCTAAATTAATTCCACCAATGTTAGGAGATTGGGACTCTCCCTCTTCTTATCTCACCCAAACTTGGAGCCCATGAGATCATCCTCTCTTAGAGATAATTGCAAGCAAGAGAAAGAAACAAGAAGAACTTTGTGTTCAAAAACCATTTAGGGGAAGCAACCCCCATATGGAAAACAATGCTCTCTCTCCATTAGGGTGGGATGATCATCACCACTCTCCTCTCTCTTCTCTCTCCCCTTCTTGTGTTCCCCCATTGTAGATCTAAGTCTTCTATTTCTAGCTATTTTTTTAAAAAAATAAAAATTTTAAGGTAGCTTTGGGCCTTATCCAAGGAAGACATAGTTTTTAGGAATGAGCTGTACTTGAGAATGCTATCAATGAAAATCATCTTTTTCTTACGTGCAATGGCCAGTTAACTTAGCGAGTGGGGCTGTAAGATGAAGTTAATATGAGAATGATTGTTGATCTAGTTATTTATGTTCTTGAATGATTGAGTAGGCTTGTCTTCGTACCAGTAGGTGCGTTTCTTAATTTATTTCTCAATGCTAGAATAAGCTTTTTATTATCGATGCTTGATTTTGATAGATCATGCTTAGTAATATGTTCATTTTATTGTCTATGCTTAGACTTGATAGGTAATGATTAAATAATTATAGTACTCTGATAAAGGGAATGAGGTCTTAGATATTTTTCTTAATCTTTATAGAAAAATTATCTCTTTGAAAAAAAAAACTGGTTTTAAAGTTAGATTATTCGGATTTGGATGCCTTTATTCGGTCCAGATATGAAGTAGAAAAACTAATCAATATGTATTTTCATGAAAAAAAGGTTGTTTTGAATTACATGATGGATTCTGAACGCCCTGATCTATTTTATCATTATTAATTATTTCATTATCATTATCTCATTAACTATTTTTTTAGTTTTATGCATTATTAATTACTTGTGACACTTTCAAATTTTTCTTCTTGATACGCTCTCTATGGGTTTGACCCGTACTTGCTACTGTCTAGTCATATACTCGTGCACTTGCGGTATTTAGTGTTGATTGAAATCACAATCAAGTTTTTGGCGCCGTTGCTAGGGATTCAATCAAGAAAAAAAAATCTCTTATTTAGTATTATTAGTGCATATCATAGCATATTTACATAATTTTTTGCATTCATAGCATGCATTAGATTTAGTTTTTATGATCTTTTATATACCTGGTTGCTGATTTGTTATGTTTTGTTTGCTGATTTTTAATTAATTTTCGGATTGATTAAAGGGGGTGCATGAAAGACAAGTTTCAGCACTAATATTTTGACAGATTTTGCCTGGTTTTTCCCCAAAAGTTTGCACTTTGAAAACCAGTCAAACGGATTTCTTTTGACTTTAATTTTTTTTGGATTGGACTTTGATATGTAGATTTTGAACCCTCAAAATTTTAGAAAAAAATACTTTCGAAAAGTCAGACTTTTAGCATTGTAAACAGGGCTAGTCAGGCAAGTTGATTATGCAATTAGCAATGAAATTGGTTTAAGTAGCCCACGTTAAAATTGCAGAACTTCTTAATTTTAAATGTTTTTTTTATTTAATTCTTGCATATTGGGAGACTGAATCCCAGCCACTCTGCCCTTTCAATTATCTAAGTGGGTCGTACAGATCTGTCAGACCGGGCCTGTGTAATAGTTCCAACACCTCAATTTTTTCTTGCACTAGACAAGAAAGTGTCCATTTAACTTAAGACTGCATTAGGAGTTTTAGAGTTTCGTCTTTGATTCAAATTTCATTAATTCAGGGATTTGAAATTTAGATTAGGTTGATTTTTCTATTTAGGAATTTTATTTAGAATTGTCAGTTATTTTTAGTAGTTTATTTAGATCTAACTCTTTAGTGTTTTATCTTAGGTACAATTCCAAGTTTTGAAGGACTCTAGAAGGAAGGAAATCAAGGGAATTTCTCTTAAGCAAAGAAGTTGCTCTCAGAATTGCCAAAAATAAAAATTGCTCTCAGAATTGCAAAAAATGCCAAAAAAACTATGGGTCAAATATTAACGTGGACCCGCTGTAAGACTTTGTAAACATTACCCCACGAATCTTTTACTTGCAAGTGGAACTAGATTGATTTAAATTTTCGCAAAGTGTGATTGCTTAACTGACACACTAAAGTAATTGGACCGACACACTTAGTTGAGGGCAATTGACCCCAATAAGATAAGGATCGGATTTTATCACCGAATCCTTGCCCAATTAGGTTTAACCACATCTCACATGGGTACCAAGCTTTAGTTAAAATCAAATATGAATGGGACCTTAGGGACTTGAGCTCATTAGGAAGAAGACCACCGAAGGTTGGACCAGTAGCGCTGTTTAGTAAAGTCGATGTCTACTTAAGTCCTGTCCCTTTAAGTAAGGATGACAATCTCTTTTTTTAGGAGTTTGGTTCTTAAGTAGGACGCTTGCCAAGAGCATTGTGACCCCACCACTCATCGTTGGGACTTACCTGGTCAATTTAGCTTCACAAGAACGGATTGGAGGCCTAGGTGCACTCTTTAAATCAGTTAGGAGTTGTCTAGGAGTTACGAACCTACTAGAAATCTTTGTGTGCCCCGTCTTTGCTTGATTGATTGCGTATCATATTAGCATAATAGGACCTTGGATATAGATTAGGTTAACACCTCATTTTGGCACCCTAAGTGATTCTAAGGTAAGGCTCTGAATTAAAAATCATCATTTAATTTAAAATTGAATTAATTTAAAATGTGTGTTTGAAAATGTCTAAAAAATGAACTCCATAAATCATCATCAGACTTCTCATGTCTCATCAGAGCACCCCCATTAAACAGTGGAAGTGAAACAAAATGATAAGACGGAAAGAATGACAAATAAATAATTAATGAATGGCAATTAATCAGTAATAAAAATAAGGGTGAGCATAATGGTTTTGATAAATAAATAAATAAATAAAAAGACAAGTAAACAACAAAAAAAAAAAACAGTGGTTTTACTGGTCATAGCGTGCAGGGGACCGATCAGGGCATTTAGGGCCTCGTTGGCCACCGGGGTGAAACATGGAATTTAAAGGATGGTGGTAGGTCCCGTACCCCAGAATACCCACAAAGAAAATCACCTACCATTTTTAGACCCCCGATCACCCCGGAAGTTGGTCCATTGTGAATTGCTCGTCGAGAGCTTTTCGTCCATATATAGAACGTCAAGAATCCAATGGGCAGATCAAAATCAGCAAAGCCTGGGTCCCATCGAGAATGGCCCGGACCCAACTCCGTTGCAACCCACCTTTTGGGCCCAAACCAATGTGACCTGAGTCCCATCAAGCCTGGACACACACCTGAAGTTATGGGCCTGACCCACCTTACCCAATCTGACCCAAAACTAAACCAAACATGGACCGAACCCAGACCCCAAATCAACCTAGACCTGACCCAAATCTCGTGCCCCATGATCTGATGGGGGAGAAGAGTCCCACAGATCTGGGAGCGAGGGTCCCAGGTCCCAGATCCGTGGGCTCTCTTCTCCCCACCTTAAACCTCGTCTCCCATTTCCATCTTCTTTTCATGCGCAGGAAATCTCCTCCCTCCCTCGATCCATCTCATCCCAACGCAGAGCCCCAGCCACCATCTGCGACGACCCCACAAGCCAACCAGACTAGACCTACACCTCATCGTAACGATTCATCATCTCCGTCGCCATTTAACCAAACACCCCAAAAAAGAGGTACGAGCACTAAAAGTATTTGGGTGAATATTTCACTTTATTACAATTTTTTTTTATAGTGAAATATATCTTTTTTTCAAATTTAAAAACCTAAAATATCTAATTTACCCTTTCTTCAAATCATATCCCATGATTAGTGAGATAAGTCATTAATAATGGTCAACTACCATTAAATTAGGCACGATTAATAAAATTCCACTAATGAGATTTTCAAATAAATTTCAAAAAAACACAAATAATTTTCAAAAAACAGAAAACAAATTTCAAATAAATTTCTAAAAGTGAAGCAAATTTAAAAAACGCAAATAAAATTCAAAAGAACGCAAATAAATTTCAAAAAATGAAATGAATTTAAAAAACCCAAATAAATTTCAAAAGAAAGCAAATAAATTTCAAAAAACGAAATAAATTTCAAAAAAACACAATAAATTTAAAAAAAAAAGCAATAAATTTCAAAAGAACGCAGATAAATTGAAAAGGACACAAATAAATTTCAAAAAATATAAATAAATTTCAAAAGATGAAAATTAATTTCAAAAGATCCAAATAAATTTAAAAAAATATATAAATAAATTTCAAAAGGCTCAAATAAATTTCAAAAGAAGTAAATAAAATTAAAAAACATAAATAAATTTAAAAAAACGCAGATACATTTGCCAAAACTAAGACATCGCTGGATTTTCAAATTAGCGAATAATGTGGCAAAAAACTCAAGTCTTTTTCTCAAAAACTCAGTTAAATTTATTTTGAAAAATACAAATAAATTTCAAGAGATATAAATAAAATTAAAAAACACATATAAATCTGCCAAAAACTCATATAGACTTGTTTATAACTCAGATAGATTTGTTCCACAACTTAAATAAATAGCCTAAAACTCGGATAGATTTGTCCAAAACTCAGATAAATTCATCCAGAACTCAGACAGATTTTTCCAGAACTTAGATAAATTCATCAAGAACTCAGATAAATTCATCCAGAACTCAGACAGATTTGTCCAGAACTCAGATAAATTCATCCAGAACTCAGACAGATTTGTCCAGAACTCAGATAAATTCATCCAGAACTCAGATAAATTTGTGCCGCAGCACCCTCGATTGCGTTCGGATCTCACGGTAGGGTCCAGTCGAAAAAACAACCCGGCTTATGAAACAGGTCAGGTCAAACCTGACCTCGACCCAACCCTAAACTGTTGCAGAGCCCAGGCCACCTTCACTGCAAACGGGTTGCGTTGACCTGGATCCAACCCAAAAAAAAAAAAAAACCCAACCCAAATCGATCTTCTTCTTCAAGTTTCTGCAACAAAAACCCAATTCTAGAACCCTCTTCTGATCTTCTTCCTTCCTCGCTCCGTCCACGGGACGACGGCAGGAATGGCTCCGGCGATGTGAGGCGGCGGCGAGCGACAAGTGGCGCCGGCAGTGTGGGATTCCGACGATGTTCTCACGCCTCTCCTCATTCTGCAACAGACACAGAAGACCTCCGGTCTTCTTCTTCCTCAGTCACGGCAGTGGAGCTACTTCTTCTCAGATTGACGGCAGCAGTGTTCCACGAAGCTTCTTCTCCGATCGAATTTGTTCTCTGATCTTCTTCTCTGACGATCGTGACCCACCAGCAGATCTAACGATCTTCACACAGCAGCGGCGTTCCACGAAGCTTCTTTTTCGATCTTCTTTTCTGATGATTGTGACCCACCAGCAGATCTTACGATCTTCGCACGATTCGCGGCCCTTTCGAAATCCAACTCAACGGATCTTCTCCGATCACGCCAAATGGCTCTCATTCAAGAAGAAGAGGGCTAATGCAAAATGAAAGGAGGGATAATCCAAATTTTAAAATTTAAAATTTCAAAATTTTATACCTAAAATGGTTGAAAGGTAAATCAGTCATGTAAATTGTGTCCAGGGACCTCTGACTGGCAAACAGTCTAACTGCTTAGACTAGAGCCCTTAAGAATTTGCTTGGACTGAAGGCTGGATAGATTCAATTTTAGGGACCTTTCGCTATTTATCTCTTTAATCAATTAATGCAACGGAAATAAACCAATGAGACAATGTAGAACTAGCTACCTACCAATTACATACCAATCACACACCACAAGAAGACAGAAACAATATTTAGCGTGGAAATCCTATCTAGGGAGAAAAACTATGAACCAGAAATCAAGAGTTCACGAACAGTTACAAGATATACTCACAAACTCATTTACCTCATTCTATACCTCGACCTAAGGACTGTAGTTGTTCTTGCAAAGAATCCACTAACACGACATCCACCACTATGGACCGTTCTCCCTACTTGATCTCCTTGCACCTTGTCAACTAAGATGATCAATCTTCTATAAGAAAGGTAGAAGCAGCAACAACCTTCTAGAGCAGCCCTTTAGAATGATCTCTCAATGGCTCTACAGAATAATCTCTCTCTAAGATATCTCTGACTCAGATAAATGAGAGTTGTGGTCTCTGTGGTTACCTCTAGGGTTGAGAGTAACACCCTATATATAGCCCCAAATTCGTGCCTTAGACTTAATGCACAAATATGACTCAAATTGAAACACATAGCCTCAAATAAAACACTTCTAAATCAAAAATAGGAAACTTTTCCGAAATTTTGCGTGCTTGTCCGATCGATTGGATGCAATAACAGTCCGATCGATCGGACTGCTGGGCACAATAACAGTCTGATCGATTGGACTGAGGCTCCGATCGATCGGGTCTGAGGAAGTTCTCCCGATCTTTTCTTTTTCCTTCTCTTCTTCGCTTCAGCTCTTCTGGCGACACAATCATAGTCTATTCTAAAATAAATTAGAAACTACAAGTCAATGGACCCAGAGTTTTGTCCAACCCATTAATTAGCCAACACAAAAATACTAACAATCTCCCCTTTGGTAATTCATGGACAAAACTCCCTAAAACAATACAAATGATCTACCCAAGAGAAAAACTCAAAAGTCCATTGAATTTTCAGCCCAAAAAAAATATCAACTCTTGTAGATCTTTGCTTGTTTTCTCCCCCTAACTTCAATAAGCACGTCACCCCTCTCCCACCTCCATTAGACATCATCACAGCAACATCCAAACCCACTTTGCATTTTTTTTTCACGGAATCACTCCTCACTCACGACCGGTTGACTCTGATACCATATTAAATTTCTTTAACTAGCCAACCTTGTTAAAAGTAGAAATACTTTTCAATAGTCCACCTCGGGTGGAGCCCACTCCTCAATATTGCCTTCACCCTATCATCCTTTTCTTCACTTCATCCGAACATGCAAAACAGAGACCCACCTTCATCCTCATAAACCGTTCTCTTCTTACTTCACCTTCATCTCATCAAGTCCCACATTTTTTTTCCGTCACATCTCCAATGGTAAACACCCACACAGGATATATATCTCATTACAAACCCAGCCACACATCATCATCACATCTTCATCACAACTTCATCTCGACTTCATCAATCTTCACCTTTCTCATCTCATCTCCATATACCAGCCATCACTTGCACGACCTATTCAACCCAACACATCTTTCATCAGCCATCTCTACCACCATCATCTCTCTGTATCCCTCTTAACCAAACAACACCATCCCATCTTCTCCAACACCGATACCATCTCTCTCCCTTACTCCATTATCTATCTAACCAAACAGCATCAGATCTGATCTACAACACCATCCCCTGACCACCGTTTTCACTACCGTCCACGTTCGTTTCTCACTACCTAGACCAGCCACCTCCACCCATCCAATCAGACACGTTCCTACCCATCTCTCTCTCGGATTCCACTCAACCAAACATAACCAAAACTAATAAAAAAGCCCCATCATCACCATCGCCAAACAGACCCACACATCCATCACCCTCCCACATCTCACCTACTCATCCACCATCATCCGAATACCATCTCCTAACAAACCACACACTCCATCAATCAACCCACTTAAACCAAGATCCACACCACATATATAACCATTCAAAACTCACTTTCCACATTACCAAACACCACCCCGTTCTCGCACTCCAATCACAATCCAACCCATATCAGCCCACCTACTTATTCCAGACACCTCCCTAGACTCATTTCATCCAATGCCATCACCTTAGGGAGTCCACGTCATAACGGGGTTGGCATGACCTGAGCATCAACGTGGTAGCAAGAGGAAAATCCTAACTGTTTGGCTGCATGGTGAATTGCAGTATTACGAGGTGAAGCATCAAATTAAGAGAGAATAAAATATAAGGTGTTATGATGGTGTTTTGTTTTTTAGTTGTTTGATATGGAATCTTTTTTACTATTTGTATAGAAAAATGGTGTTTTTTTGTCTTTTAGTGGAAAAAGGAAGTTGTTTTTTTTGAAAAATTCGGGAGGAATCCTGAAATTGTGTATTTTTTATATGACCCCTTGTCATTTCTTGTCTAGATTCACTTTACTTAAACTTTAATTAGTTAAGTGCCAAACACGCCGAGAGTAGAATCTTAACGGTCTGATCTTGGACCTGCATCAGGCACATTAGTGAGATCCAACAAATTATTTACTTATTTATTTTTCTTCATATAACATGCTTGATTAACTTGGTCCAGCATGATCACAAATGTTTAGTTTAGATTATCACATTAATATGTTCATGCATATTTATTTCATCTGTTTATTTGGCATTTAGTTTAGTTTCTTTTTCTTGCAATATCGTTTTGCTTGCATTTAAATCAGACATTTTGCATTGAGATCATCCACAAAGCAAACCCATGCATGAGTAGCTCACTATTTTATTGTTTTGCATCAGGTTTAGTTCTCTGATTATTTTACCAGTTTTGCGTCAGACTTAAATATTCTCTGTTTATTCTGATTTATATTTAGCTTATCCATGCACTTATGTCCGTGTATCATATAATCTAGTCGCATTTTTTTTTTATTTACTTTTATTCTTTATTTTATTCCTTAGAACTTAGAACTGCATAATTAAAAAAAGAGAACAAAACAATAACAAAAAAGAGTTAGTTTAATTATCAAGAGCTACTTTTTAAAAAGAAAAGGAATAAAAACAGAAAACCAAAAAAATTAGGACTTAGGTATTAATTAGGCTAATTAAGGAAAATAAAAAACTAGGTTTGATAATTCACCCCTCTCCTCCTCCACAATCATTAGGATTAGGAAATTAGTTAGGAAATTATGAATCTTAGAAATAACCCCCAAAAAATAATAAAAACCAAAAAGACCAAAAGCAAAATAAAAGACATTAAAAATAAAAAATAATTAAAAAAATAAAAAGTAAAAAGAGAAATCCAAAACTAAATAGTAGTTTAGGTTGACTAGGTCAAACCTCAGACATAGATCCAGACTTGATCCCTAGCCAGGTTAGACTATCCTTATCCTCTTTTATTTTTAGGATAATAAGTAGGGTCCCACACTCTCTCTCCAGGCCATGCTAAGGGATCAGGACAACAGATGTGGGCGGTTAGGACCTCAGGATAGGGAAGATGATGATTTAGACAAGTTAAATCTTAGTAGAAATCCACTAGTTAGGCCCTTCTGGCCCCATTTATTAAAAATCCAAAAAAAACCATAAATTCAACAAAATCAACCCCAAAATTATATTATTCTCTTTTCCCTCCACCTCCAATGCCAAATATTTAATTCAACTTAATGATGAAAGGGAATAAAGGCTGACTTCTAACAATTGAATTAATAAGAATAACAAGATGAAATGAATGATTTCAAATACCTTGTGCTTTATTATATTTACTTTCGGCCCATCAGCCACTCATTTAAATGAATTTCGGCCCATTGGCCTTTCACTTTTATCACCTGTGTATCACACACAAACTCACCGAAATCACAACTTGAAATCTCGTTTGCATCATCTTTTCAATTTGAAAAATCAACCTTCAATCCCTAAGTTGTCAAAGGACTTAAAGGGGGTACCCAAGAATGGGGCTGATCCCTTTCTCAAATATTTGGCACCTTCCGCCCTTTTAGTTTCATTTATTCTGAACTTAGTACATTTGGATTTGATTTAGCTTAATTCAACCCCCTACAATTTGGATTATATCTTATGTGGACCTTATATTAAGATTTACATCGGGGAATCGTCATTCATCTATATATGATATTTAAAATTTACATCGAAAATGAGGATTTCGAGTACCCTCAAAATCGATGGATCACGATCACCAGTTACGGTACAGCCGTAACACCGTTCTACAACGAAAGTCGAAGAAAATGGGAGAAAATAAGTGAGTAGGTTCTTCCTCTCATCTGATGTGTTGTTGGGAACACACGACGGTTGTCCTGTCACTTTAATTTGAGTCTTAAAAATGGGTCAAGTTTGAGGATCTAAATATGGGGTCATCATAAGATCTGGATAGGGTGATAGTCCACGTCCATAGGTGAATGAATTAAGTCAAAACCAAATCCAAACACACTAAGTTGAAAATAAATAACCAAAACAAGGGGGAAGGTGCCAAATATTTGAGAATGGGATCGGGCCCGTTACCGGGTATCCCCTTCAAACCCCTTGGCTAATTAGGGTTTAATGGCTGATTTTTCAAATCGAAAGGATAATACAAACGATATTTCAATTAGTTAATGTAACCCCAAGCCATATGTCACAACATTGCTAGCCATGGACAACAAAGCCTTACCACTTCCGCCTCTTGTTCTCATGCAAATGGCCCAAACAAAATAAACTTACCCACCTAACATAGGAATGTGACCGATTAGTATCTTCTCCTTCAATGTACTCATTGAGAATGTTCTCCAATGAGCAGTTCATGGGGCCCGCTTAAATGCTTACTAGCATGAAGCCCCGCCCCTGTGCATTGCACAATTTAAGTCCTAAATAATATATTAAAACTAATATCCCATTCTTATAAATCTATTTATAACAAACTAATTAAAAAATTCAAATCAACCAAAAAATTATGAAAACTAAACCTTTCAACGCTTAATCCACGTCAGCATACACGAAATAAAGTATTTATATGCATTTATGCTCATTTTGAATACTAAATAAAAACTTTAAAAATAACCTTAATTTATAAAGTTGAAAGGCATCCCTTTGAATTGGGGGAAGCGTGCCCCCGGATAGGGGCGATTCGAGTCATCGATGAAATCCCCACCCATCAGTCTCGTATACACTTAGAGGGGTCCGTTCGGATGGATTGGAACCCCAACATTGATTTATCAATTCAAATTTTGAAGGCGGTAGGTGGGCTTGCGGAATCAGAAAGAAGTTAGTCGGGTAGTGCGCATGAAGGAATGGTTCCCTCTCCGGCTGCCCTTATCTATCTTAGACAGGGGGTGCTCTTAATTCTAGCTAGCATGAAGCCCCGCCTTGGTGCATTGCACAGGTTAAGTCCTGAATAATATATTAAAACTAATATCCAATTCTTATAAATCTATTTATAACAAACTAATTAAAAAATGCAAATCAACCAAAAAATTATGAAAACCAAACATTTCATCGCTTAATCCACGTCAACATACACAAAATAAAGAATTCATATGCATTTATGCTCATTTTGAATACTAAATAAAAACTTTAAAAATAACCTTAATCTATAGAGTTGGAAGGCATCCATTTGAATTGGGTTACATCCACACAAATAGGCCCAAGAGACATTTTATTGAAAAGGCACATGTTTATCCTAAGAGACACATTTTATTGAAAAGGCATATATTATGTGTTTTTTAAAGGACACATTCTAAAATGGGTCCCAATAAGCTGATGTGGCTTCTTCTAAGGCCAAGTTTGAGGATTTTTTTGAGATTTTTTTTTTGCAACCAACATTCTGCTTTAAAGAGAAAGAATCTCTCCATGGGAGGGGGGCAGATCGAAAGGTCTTCTGAGGGACAAGAGGGATACAAAAAATCAGTGATGTGTGATTTATTTCAGTCCATTAAAACTGTTAGTACACGGTTGTCTTGTTAAAACAACGGCAGTTACAAGTTGAACCCACAAGGAGCCTTTTTAAGTTAACCAATAAAAATCTGAAATTTTTATGAATCAATCCAAGATTGATGTGTGTGAATAAGAGATTTTGCAATCATTAAAACTAAAGTGCAGAAAGTTAATAATAATGAAAAAAAAAATCTGAACATCAATAATCAGTTAAACAGACTAATCAACCAGAATATGCAATTGACCCACTGCTTTTGCCTCCAATTAACTCAAATCAAATAAACAAATCAATGTTTTATATCCGGATGATTTTTCTATCAAGAGATCACTTTTTTCAGAAAATTAACAAAGGCAAAAACCTTCTTCACCTCATAAAAGACTGAAACCATATAAACATCACATATCAATCAAACATAGACTATTAAATATTTCAGATCTAATTAAGCATAATCTATTAAGAAAGCATACATAATTAAAGACTAATCTAATAGAACTAAAATCAGAGGTTTGTCAGAGACATGAAGACAATTCACTAAGATCAGTAAGCATGAATTAAATAGAGACAATCAAATCAGTAAGTTAGATATCATAAAAAGGCATAAAACACTAACTTCTTCAAGATGCTTAGATCCAGCAGACTACTCCTCCATGGTAAAGAGTTTCAGAAAGTTTCTCATTAAATTCTCCATATTTTACAATAAAGTTCTCAGAATTTCCTTCTTCAAACCCTAGTTTCTAGAATAGGGCTCCAGAATACCAAAAAATTAATTATTTAGTTACATTAATTAGGGTGGGAAGAGAAGAAAGGAGAGAGAGGAGAAGGGAATGGAGGGGACGTTAGGAGCAACCCCTGGGATAGCCTCTGTTCCTCATGGGGGTTGCTCCCATTAAATAACTTTTTAACACAAAGTCCTTCTTGATCTTTTCTCTTGCTTGCAATTATCTTTACGAGAGGATGATCCCTTGGGCTCCAAGTTTGGATGAGATAAGATGAGAGAGAGGTCCAATCTCCTAACCTTGTTGGAAATAATTTGAATTTTGAACAATGATTGAGCCCACTTTTGTTGTTACTAATTGTTATCCTGAGTAGAAAATTCACATCCACTTCCCGATGCCATAACTTGGTCATTTCTGCCCCAATTTGCATGCTCACCAATCCAACCATCGGATTGAAAGTTGTGTCCATTTTACGATAGGCTGTCTTGAGAAAAAGAGGGTTGACTTCCTTCTTACAATAGGACTTTTCCTCTTAGCCTTTTATATGATCTTTTGTTCTTAAGCTCCAAGATTGATAAGGATAAGATAAGGAGGAGTCTTTTTGTTGACTGTCTCTTTGAATTTGAGCCAGAAATCAATAACAGTGGGACCCACTTGCAGTAGTATATGAATGCATGTGAAAGGGCCCATAAAAATCTTCAAAACTATTTCATACATGAGAAATGGGGCCCATGGGAGAGTGTTGGATGTCCCATACCTGTGTGGAGTCTTTCTTGGACTTCGCTTCCTTGTTTCTTCTACCTTCTTTCAATTTGAGTCCAACTCTATCTCTCTTTCTTTTCTTTTCTTCAAATTTGGATGGTATTGAGAAAGATAGAGATGAACATTTCTTTGACGCTCAGGATAAGAAAAGGAGAGGGAGTGGGATGTCCAAGTTGAGTTGGGGCCCACATATGGCTTCAGTTTGCTCAATCTTTCTCTCTCTGTTGATAATTTTTGTAATTTTCAAACTTCTTGAGAGATAATGATAGGGGAATAATCTTAAGACTTCTGGAATCTTCCTAGATGAGATGGGGGGGGGATGTCCCATGGGGATGTGGGTCCCATTGCAAAGTCCTGATGCACCTAGGTCTATTCCCCAAGTCTTCTCTAGGGTTCTGCGGGTCTTACATTTCATGCGCATTCTAATTCAGCCAGTAAAATGTTGAAGAGCCTATTTTGAAGCAGGATCTATCTGGATATAGTTTTACTCCAACTAGAACTCTTTGAGAAAAGATTGCATAAAATACTAAATAATACAGAAAATATGTAAAAGATGTGAAATTCCCAATTCCTAAGTGAAAATGAATGAAATGATGCAATTAAATGAAAATTGATGCATTTAACCTAATTTAGTCCCTATTTCACCCTAAAATGATGCAATTCCCTAGACTTAACAATCAGTCTCATCAAATTATCCAAGTTATTGCTTTAACGGCACTAGATTTTAAAAGCTTCTTAACCGTAAATTTTTTTGAGATTTAATCCAATGGTGAATGAAGGCTCAATGATTAAAAGATTGTACCTAATGCTAAACCATGAGATGACCAAAGTAAGAAAGGGGTTGTGCTGATCAAAGGCAAATTCAAATAGACCCCATAGAGCTAGATTGTACTTGGTTACCTTGTAGGAGAATATTTTTTCCATAATCATTCCAACAAGATACCCATATCCTAGTTTTAAATACATATACTCTCTCTCTCTCTCTCCCTCTCTCTCTCTCTCAATGGGCCGATGAGGTTGGCACCCCGTTTCGGGCTAGTAAACAAGGCGGAAAGTAGGAAATTTCTTCCCTTTGATCACTGCATTAAAAAAAAAAGAAATTATGCGAAAGCCATTTTGTAAACAACAATAAAGTTTTCAAAAAAAATTGGGAGGCCATGGCCACTTTGTACCTGCTTGTTGAGGAAGACCCCTTGGACCAATCCAACTGTTGGACCAAATGATCGATGGTCTATTGTGAGAACTTGGTCCGGGAGGCACCCTTAACCATGGGATGTAGCGTGTCAGCTAAGGTCGTCCAATAGTGAGTCTCCGTTAGTCCTACATCGAAAATATCTAAGTTCAAACCCTGGGCTTATAAGTCAAACCCCGTATTAACTCAACATGACCCGCTTTAAAATCATGCGGGCCCAGATTCCATAAGAAGTCTGGAGTTAAGGCTGCTCGTGTAAGAGCAATACCGGACCGAGCATATAATTACCAAAGCGTGATTAACAAAATCTTCTAGGATTATTCATTATTAATCATAAGCAATAAAATAATTGCTTTTAACAACAACCAACCCCCTCGCTCATTCTCTCTCCAAGCAATCACTCCATTTTCTATTGCTTTTTTGCTTTCTTTTAACTTTTTTCACTTTCTTTCACTCCATCTAATTAAACCATTGACCGTTCTTAATTGGCCCATCATTTATGTAAGTGCCCTCACTAATTGGAATAATAGATGTTTCTAAACGTCGATCATGAGTTGCGGAATTGTTGGCATTGTTTAATCAAAAGGTGTTACGTGCAATGATCATCAAATAAGCATTGACTAAAATGTCTATGGAAACATTAGAGGGACCTTTTAAGTCAACAGAGTACTAAATTATAAATCTAGATGTATGAGAGACCAGAATAATATATAAAATATCGGGTTATAGAAAAGGCCTAGGAACGAACCTGGGAGAAATTTTCTCCTACTATATATAGCTGGCTCACTAAGGATCACTTGGGCCTTTTTTTTTTTAAATCAGTGCATGTACCCCTCTAGACTTACTAACTGAACCCCACCCCCTGAAATCATCTAGAGCCAGGTCCAAAAAGCTCATCTGAATTTTGGTCACAATTTAGGTAAATATTATAAACTAAATCCAAATAAAATAAATCTGATGTTAAAGGACAGACTTTTAAGGCAGTTACTAAATCAAGAGTTAGTACGATTTGATGGCCCTGATTTTTGCTTGATCCTTATCTATTCCAACTGCCCCTCCAAGTCAGCTCTACCTCCTTTGATATGTATAGAATATCTTAGTGGTCCGGACGAGCTAGGCCACATATGGCAAATGTATACTAAGGGTCGAGCCGTTGGAGTCTGCAGTCACAAATCACTTGGGTTGGGTTTAGGGTATAGGGTATGGGGTAGTTGTTTTGAAACACTCCAATTTTAAAATGCCCCATTCTGCCTTTATTTTTTATTTTTTTTGTCATGAGGCTTACTTTGAGTCAATCTAATCTTTTCACACACAATAACCCATCCCCCCATGAATAGTTACAAGTCCAGATTTGACACTCATCCAAATTTCCCTCATCATCGGACAGGAATCATAATAAAATGATGCCTCTAAACCATTAAATTTTAGGGTCATAAATCAAAAAGTCAGGATGATCTTATGAAGTCAAAATTTTGCGTATAGATGGGTTTCACAGATATTTTCATCCAATAGAGTTCCACGATCATCATGTATCTCAGTGGCCCAACTAGGAGAATCATTTTTTCCCAAAAAAAAAAAACAACTAGCGCCGGCTATACCGGTTGACAGCACCGGTTTGCACGAATTCAAATGGGCTAGACTATTGAAATGACAGTGCATCCGTTTCTAATAGTGAAAACATATGGGCCCTTTTGTGCATCAATGGGCCCCAACCATATCTACGGGACCCACAACGAAGTGCACAAGCATAAGATTCGAATTGATACGGAACCATTTTCCTCTCCTAAGCTCATGCACTCATCGGCTCACATGTGGAAACACCAAGTGCGGCCCACTAGATGATCCATCCGAGTGGACCATAAAACAGATACCCCATGATATCATCGATCTTGAGGTTTGGCACCCATTGGAATGGGCTAGACCATTGGGTCAATTGGGCACTCATTTTGGAATACGAGAAATTATCGGCCATTGATCAAGAGATTAGGATCATCATTCTAGACACCATGACCGTACACGAGTAGGTGGCACCTGTTGAGGGGATCCAAGGTGGGCCCCACAATCGTTTGAAGTTGTAAGCATGAGCGCATTAGAGGAGATTGTATATATTGCCATGGCTTATCTAAATATAGTTATTGTATATGTGGATTTATTTGAGCATATATGTGGGTTAACATGAGCATGATTTTTATGTGATTCTTATGTGGGTTTTAAATAGCATATGATCACTTCTCTTTAGCTATTGGATTTAGTGTTTAACCTTATACTCTGATTCAACTTCAATTCCCTACCTCTTGGATGGGTCACAACTATGAAAACAAAGTGCTACAAAATCCCAATAGCACGTTGTAAAGGAGATTACAAGGCAATACACATACATAAATAGAATCCACTTGTTTGTTTAGTGTTTAATTCATAAGAATTCAACGCAGCCCATTTTATCAAGGGCCTAGAATTAATGAGGTAAAAGATAAGCCAATACCATCAAACAGTCTTCTCTTGGATAGTAAATGATTGTCTGGTCATCACCTTGTATTAAGGTGAGATTTCCATATAGCACTATATTGCTAATTGCATTGCGTTGACAACAACAATATCATCAAATAACCATAATAAATTATATTGTAGTAAAGCGAGATCTCCATCCACCGCGGTATTGCTTGTTGCATTACGTTGACGATCTCAAGCTCATATAAAGGAGGGTTAGTGTAAGTTTGACACTTTAGTGCCCAATAGCAATGTAAAAACGTTACAATTTGATTATTATTATTTTTCTCTTCAAGCATAGGCACTGTGGGTAGAGTAAGGGCCCAGGTTGTATAGGCCATTTGAGGATTTTGGTTTATTCTGAGGGTTTAGCTTGGACAAACCTAGCCGCCTAAGTTTTTGACCACCCTATCTGGATAAGACGTATATGTGTGCAAAACTCTTTCTCCGATTCATTATCCTATTCACTTGATCCAGGCTCTTCAAATTTACTTTTTTTTTAGAAACATCAATTTTTAGGATTCCATTTCCAACTGAGTAACAACTAGGCCAAATGGAGAGGTTGTGGGGCCCAACTAGGGACCCCTTCAATCCACACACAAACACGAATGTCACGGATTCAGAGTTTTAACACCCAAATCCAAATAAAATTGATTGTTAGATCAAAATAGTAAAAAAAAAAAAAGGGAGGGGTGCCTACTAAAACTGTTAAATTTGAGGGGCATTGATCATCAGGTTAGATGATCAGATGTACTTGAAATTTTGCACAAAGGCGGGTCCATCAAGGCTCACCTTTTTCACCTGATTTCCACGTACGGCCCCACACAGCCCCCACTAGGGGGATCGCTTCTATCCCCATTGAGATGCCTTCCCCCTTGGATGAAAGATCTCTCCCTCTATAAGCTCCACATGGATTGGACGAACCTTGATCCTAGGATCAAGTTGTTTTCTGCTATTGATTTTGCATGATCTATATCTACATCAGGGTAGATTCATCGAATCTTTCAAGGTACATTCACATACCTTTCTTAAAATCTGCACCAATTTGTTAGTACTATTTTCAGCTCCTCAGGTCAGGCGGGCTCCAAAGGGCCAGAGACATAAAAGACATCTGCATGTGTTTGTGAGAAATATATATTTCTGTATGTATAAGGTATGTCACGTATAAAATCAGAGAGTACGCAAAGGTTGTGTAGTACTGTTAGACACAGCCATGGAGTCTCTATCATTCGCCTGCTCTAAACTCCTGGCCGACATGGCCTCATATTATATATGTACATATTGTGACAGTTTATATCACGTGTAGAAGTAAAAAGCAAGCAAAGGAAAGGTTGTACAGTACTATATGCAGAGCCATATGGAGTCTTTTAAAGATACTCACCCATAAATGTAGGAAAGCGAACCTTCATCAATAACTTGACAATACAGCGAGGGGTCCAAGAACGTATTTATCATGAATGTTCATTAGCTGCTCCGTGTTGACTCCCTTTTAATTTGGTCTTTTCATTCATTGTTCCACCAAGACAAACTTCACTAGGTTTGAAGCATTGCATGCTTATAAATACACATTCCCATCTCTTCATACAAAAAAAATTCAAAAAAATTCAAAAAAAAAAAAAAAAAAAAACTCACAAACAACACATTATTCTAAATCAAATCAAATCCACCCATCAGAGAGAGAGAGAGAGAGAGAGAGAGAGAGAGATGCACCATGTTAACAACTCAACCTTCCTCCTTCATTGACATTTCACACCGATGAAGGAAAAGTAGAAAGCATAGCTTCCATATTAGATGAAACTGGTGTAATTCCTTCCCCATTCAGCTGGCCTTCAACATGCTCCCATATTAGAAAACCAGGGCATTGTTGTGACTCGGCCCACTCATTAAAGTCCTGCCTTTCTATGCATTCAGCCCCCATTTCTCCTGGCTCATCCATAGAACATGACTTCACCACCATAGGCACCATCATACCGTCCATGTTATCCAACAATGGAGGCAAGCAGTTTGTATCTGCGCTGCTGCCTGAGAATGAGAATGGAGTGGACATTGCCTGTACTTGATGCTGATTGAAGCTCCATGCATCAGAACTCATCCCTGCTATTTCATTAGCTACAAGATCTTCTCTTGAACTTGTACCCCCAACCAAATTGTTGTCGAGCATGAACAGTGGGCAAGGAGAAGAGAACATGGTTTCCGGAAATGGCTTGGTTGATGCGTCTTGGTTTAGTGCATCTAGTTGAAGGGAACTGAAACTCGATGGTATGAACTCCATGCTTTGTGTCATTGGAATAGTGGTTGAAGAGGTTTGTGGTGGCATTTGAGGCTTTCTAATCTTCTTTTTAATCCATGAATTCCAATAGTTCTTTATCTCATTGTCAGTTCTTCCAGGCAAGTGACTTGCTATGTGAGCCCACCTACAAAGCATCAAATACAAAACACACATATAAACATTAAAATTGGTAGAAGAATCTAACATGGGTCAGTTGGGTTTTTTGACATTTGACATTATGGGTTCGTGTTAAGACAGAGGGTTACACATTGCCCTGATATGCTTCTTTGGCTAATGCTAGTATATTCTTCATGGAAAAGAAAGAGAAAGGAAGACTTGCAGGGAGCTAGTTTAAAATGAGCTATGTAGGGAGGCTGATGTTGTGGCATCATGGGATTTTAAATTGTGGTCCATGGATATGGTATGATGATGGCCCTTGCACCGTGTTTGGGCGTAGGAAATTTAGGGACTACACCTTCATAAATCAACTGTACAGAGTAAAAAAATTAGTGTAATCCAAACCCAATTAAAATTATTATTCAAACTTGGCAAAATGTTTTAAAATATTGGACACATTAGGTTGCAATTTAACCACATCAAATAAAAAATAAAATAAAAAGACTGTTGCACCTATAGCTTATGTGGGCATTTTTTTCACTGGAAAGAAATATGTTAAGGCATGAAATGTTCTTAGCCGACCTGTTCCCCACAAGACCATGAAGGTTGATTATCAACTTCTCCTCCTCTTGAGTAAACCTCCCTCGTCTAATGTCTGGTCTTAGATAGTTGATCCACCTCAAGCGACAACTCTTCCCACATCTTTGAAGCCCTGAGTGGAAAAGGGGGTAAGATAGATAGATAGATAGGTAGATAGATATATATATATATATATATATATATATAGAGAGAGAGAGAGAGAGAGAGTTTTGAAGACCTGCTTTCTCAGGGACTTCACTCCAACATCCATAGCCATGGGTGGTGATGTAGCGAATGAGCTTTTCGTCTTCTTCAGGAGACCAAAGGCCTCTCTTGACCTTCTGCTGGTTGCAGCAGGAATGGTGACCCATGAGTTATTCTTTTTGTTCCTCCTTTTCGCTTCGTCTTCTTGTGGGAAGAAAGAGGCAGAAGCCAGTTTGCTTCCTAACTCTTTTAAGCAGTGCCCTTGTCCGACAAGTGAACCTGTTGGGTCCTACTCTCCCCTCATAACTTTCTATCTAACCCTAAAACGACTTGGCATCGACCCCTCTCTCTTTCTGTCTCTCCCTCTCTCTACGTAGACTCTTGTATTATGTAACCACTAATTAACCAACTTCAAGCAGCCATGTCTCAAGGCCCAGGCATTGTTACGTAAAGCCTACTCTCTCTCTCTCTCTCTCTCTCTCTCTCTCTCTCTCTCTCTCTCTTCCTAGACTATTAGTAACAAACTTGCGTACCAAACCCCCCCTCCCTGTCTTACATATGAGTTTTGGTGACGTTAAATAGTGAGACAACAACAATAACAGTAAACAACTTCCAATTCTACTTTCACTTCTTACATCTGAGTGCTTATACTTCCTCAACCATATCAGCAAACCACCTTGATCGGTAATTGGACCTGTCATCGGTCAGGTTAATCAAACTAAGCTGGTATGTTTTTTTTCTAGAAATATAAAACTGCCCTTTTCTTATATGTGTTTATCCTAGTAAACTTGATGTTTTTCCGCAAGTCTACATTTTGGGTCAATTTCAACTAAACTTGATTGAAATAGATGCTCGAGTGCTTTAGGTTATTTAGAAAAATTTATGTGAATCTTTGATTGAATTAGCTTTAAAGCATTTTGTCTCTTTTTCAGAAAATAACAGAAGAGTAAGTTTTTTAGACAGACGTCAACATCCAAAACAATGAGTTAACTTTTGATCTTTTTCTTTTAGCATATGTGACAAATTTGCCTGTACCACTTTTATTATAGGAGATGTTTGTCTAAATAATTTAAACTATATGACAAATTTGCTTTTTTCTCAAACATACCAAGGATCTATTTGTAAATGGATCTAATGAAACATGTATATTTCAAATAGATTTAATCCAATAAGCACTATTTCAAATAAATAAGAGTTCCCAAGGAGGCTCTAAGTGATGGTCTTCCTCTTTAAACAACTAGAGTTCCAGGTGACTGGTTTGATATTCCAAGGGGAGAACTGAGGCTTATAGGCAAAAATCTCAAAACAGAGGTTGTTGATTGTAAATATTAGAAACTCAGGTTGTTACATTTAAATTTCTAATAATTATAATCATGGTAAAAGGTATGGTGGTCCACAAGACTGCCATTTTAGTTGCTCCAATGAGTTCTTTAATTTCCTGATGAAAGTGGGGGACATTCGTCCCCTGCATCATTTTCCAATTAAAAACTGGAGTGGCCCAATGATATAAAGTTGTATGTGTGATTTTGAGTGACCAAAAAACTAGGTTAGAGATCCGACCTGTTATAGGCCCAAGGCCCAGCTTGATTAAGTGTGAAAATAGCAAATCAAATCTCGACCCAGGTTTAACAAGATTTCCAATTTCTTAACTAAAAATTAGAAGAAGGAGAAATCAGATTTCCTATTAAGACTATGGCTGTTGCATAATTATCTGATGTACCTGTTAGATACTGGATTCCACATTTCTGGCTGATATTTGGCCACCTTGGTTTCTACTAAAACACCATTAATATTCTATTTTTGCCGATTACCTTGGTTTCTAAGTATTTGATTTTACTTAAAGTGGTTTAGATGGAATAAGATGGCTGTTGTGCGACAGAAAGTTGTATGATTCAACAAAAATAAATTTTAATATACATATATATATATATATATAAGCAATACAACATCAATTATACCAAACTTGTAATAATCTGAACCTTGCTAATTTAAACATGGACAAGATGCTTAAAGGAAATGCTAAATTTTAAGTATCAAAGCTCACTGTTAACCATAAAAACTAGTTGGATCAAAAAAAAATATATATATATATATATTATTTTTAATGGAGTAGCACTCTACATATTATGGGTTTCTTGAAAAAGTTTAGTTGAGACGATAATTCCACAGGCACAAATTTTGGACCCGTTTAATTAATGGGTTGGCAATAGTAACTAGTTTGGAATCGAATTGTCAGTACTAAGATTATTCACTTGTAATTCGCTAAAGGTGGGTCACATAGTAGTTCATATCCAACTCTAATAGAAGTAGGCCCTGCCTTAAAATTATTCACTTGTAAATTATAAAATTTTACTTCGATGTTACTTACAATCATTGGAGTGAAATTTAGCAGTATTAATATTGAAGTGTGCATCATGAGCAATGGATATATATCACATGGACTTGAACGATTAAGTTCATCAAACTCTGAATCAGATGAATCGAAAAGCAAATCAGATGAACCTAACCCATCAAATTTTTTAATCAAGTGCGAAGCGAACCAGGTAACTATGGCTGGTCCATTAATGAACTCGGCCCATTGTCATGCCTAATCCTAAGGCTTTAATCACCAATCAACTACAGAAATTCATTCATTGCACATAATTCTCTTAGGGAGGCCTTTAGTTAAAAGAAGATTTGTTTTTATCCTCATCTTCCTCTTGCCATATCTTTCGGCTTTTCATGCGACAATTCGTCCTTTTTCTTTATGATGTGTGTGTTCGAGGTCCTTCTTATTCTACCCAACAGACCATGGTTCTCTACTGTTGTTGTCCATGCCTCCGAGTTTCATATGGTTTGTTTTTTTATCTTCTAAGGTGTCTTCAAGTGGTTTTTGGCCATGTTTAATGATGCTGGAGTTGAATCGATTCATGGGAAGATTTTCATTGGGCTAGTGAGAAATTGATGTTATTGAGAAGGGAAGATAAGTCAAGGTGCTTGGCCAATAAGAAAGCATGGAGAGAAAAAATAGAGAGTATTGCTTTGGGTTGTTTACTTTGTCGTTTAGAACGTGTATACGTAGATAAATAGATTATGAAGAGTTGTGAAAGTGAGGGGGTGTCTGTTGATTGATGCAAATCAGTCACCACACTGATGTGAGGAAGGGGCTGTGACTTTTGCTTGGATGGATAGCAATCGAGACTAGAAAAGGAAAGGAAAGTAACCTGAGAAGGGAACTGAGAGGTTTGAAAAGGATAAATGATTATACTTAGCTTTAGGGAGGAGCAATGGAGGAGGATTTGGGCCTACCAATGTTAAAATCTGGCAAGGAAATGGATCATTTCCTTTAGAGGCATTTGGTTAAGTTAATTAGTCATAGATGGAATGTCTCCACCATATCATTTCCTTGAGCGAATCATTGGGATTCTCGCCACTGTCCTTATATTAGAAGCTGTGGGCCTGACCTTAGTTACTTTATTGTTCTCCCTCAAATCCACATGGG
Organism: Camphora micrantha; assembly: GCA_003546025.1. NCBI lineage: Eukaryota > Viridiplantae > Streptophyta > Magnoliopsida > Laurales > Lauraceae > Camphora > Camphora micrantha. The sequence continues at coordinate 40,345,760 of QPKB01000006.1, read as the reverse complement.
GGGATCATGCCTTGCAATAGAATGAAGATGTATATAATTATCTCTCTCTCTCTCTCTCTCTCTCTCTCTCTCTCTCTCTCTCACTCTCCACACATGTTTTTTAATAAATAAAGTAAATGTCATAACAATAGAAAGGATAATGATTGTCTAAGAGAGAAGTATACTTCCGGTAACTATATATATATTTGTGTATCTTTTTAAGGGGTGATGAGAGTTAACCCAGTTTGCTTGTGTTACATGAAGTAAAAATTTTGCATAGCGAGCGGAAAAGGTGTCAGTAGATTTTTGAAATTTAATTTTCCACTTATTGTGACCATCTAAACATGGACAAATTAAAAAAAAAATAAAAATATCCATTGAGAATACTTTCTCATTGTTTTCACTCTACTTCTTTGAAAAAAAAAAACACATTACATAAACATGCAATGTTGTATGGTAAACTTAGTGTTTGACCTTGGTTAAAACAATTTAAATTAAAATACTTATTTACCATTTTGTTCTTTGAACCAAGTAGTGACACCCTAGCTAGTATTTTAACAATTGTTTATTTTCAAAGTTAAACCTAATGAAAAGTAAATTGTGGATGTTAACTACAGTTAAAAGTCATTAATCTATCCTTTTAGAGTGTTTCTTATTGCATAAGTGGTTAAAAACCCTTTTTGGCCCTTTGATTGCCGCCTAAGGTAATTGAGAATGCATAAGTGATTAAATGTAAAAACCAACCTAGAGATGATTAGGTAATTATCAAAGGAGGCAAATGATTATATGTATATTTCCCTGTTCATAAATACAACCAACCAAAGTTAATGCTAATTAGAGTGAAAAGCTTGATCACATAAAAAGCACTCCATTAACTACATTTATCATTCAATTTGAAGACTAGTTACATGTTTTAGAGCTTGTTTGATTGCAAGAATTTAGAGGATCAATATTCAGAGAAGTACCCATAATTCCCTTATTTTCAATCATAAGTTCTGCAATTGGATTCTCCCAAATGAAAACCATAGAGCATTCCAAATTTTAGAATTTAAAGAATTTTAAAGACCAAAATGGCAAAATGACTGAAGCAGATATTCTCTGCATCATCAATATTCTCCATATCAAACGTGAGATTTGGTTGATGAAACTGAAATTTCCAACAGCCCAATTTGCACTGTGCAAGATCCCAGACTTCCAACAAGTTCTTAGGCACTATTCTTTCAACAGGGGCCCCTCTCAGTAAAACTGAAAGTTGGGTCCTTGCCAAAATTGAATATGAGGCAGTGTTTACATGAAGCTTAGAGTTTTACCTCTGATAGGTACCTCTCAGGAGAAAATCACCCTAACCTTGGTTGATTTGGGACTAAGCTTTTAAACAATAGTGGCAGAAACCAGTACATAGGCCCAATTCAGATGATTTTAATGTAAAATGCCTTATGAAAGTGTACAAATCTTCATTCTGATGTTTTATTGGTAGATAAAACTTCAAATGTCATGAAGTGATGGGGAATATACAGCTACAATGGAGCTGAAGTGTTTAAATCACTATCACAAAAAACACGTAACAGTCAGCCAAACGTGGGATGATGTCTGATCCTTGCAGAACAATACACTAGATTTCCGCTTATACTTTGGGATCATGTGTTTATGGGTGTTTTCTCCTATATACAGGCACAGCAGTCATTTTGTCTACTTGATCATAGTCTCTAATCAATATGGTGAAAATTGAGGGTGTTAAAACTTCAAGATGGAGACGGGTGAATAAAAGATGACCCTGGAAGTTTCTTTCATTTATGAGTTCATTAGAAGATTCTGCTTGGTGAATTATGTGGCTTCTGATAAACTTTATGGTTGAGGCCTACCTTCAAATAAAACACTCAAAATCCTAGTTTTAAACCTTATTTTATCATTAAGAAAAAATTTACTTCAATCAAATTTATGTGAGGATGTGCATAAATTTGATTAGAGTGAAATTTGGATGCGTGATGGTGGGGTGGGAAGGTGAATCCTACATGTCAGCTCGTTTCTGATTGGATATATATAGGTTCCAAGGCGACCTAAAATTTAAACCCTTTTGGGAACTAATTGGAGAGATAGTGTGATGGAAAGGCTTGTAATGGATTAGATTTTGGGGAAGAAACATCTTAACATCTTAAACGGATAGCCACAACTATTGATTTAATGGCCTCATTTGTTCAATGGTTTACCCTTTTTATGAAATTCAATCTTATTATTAGTATAATTTAGGTAAGTTTTGATTTATAGGAGGTTTAATGGTCGCGATCTCCAGGCAATGTTGCCTATGGAGATCATGGGCGAGAGCCCTGTGGGCCCTACCGATGCATTTGTATGCGTTTAAATAGGGGGTGAGTTTTCAAACTCAAAAGAAATATCCTGATAATGATATGGGTAATGCAAAGTCATTAGTCACAAAGCACTTGTTAACAGATACAAGGGACGGGGTTATTTTTGTTCGAGATTAGGTTTAGGTTGTTAGAATTCTAGGGACGGATTAAGAACTTTAATTTAAACTTATTATCTCATCAGTGTATCTTTATTGTATAAATTGAGGAGCCTAGATGTCAATAAATTCTACGGTGAATTTATCTAAAAGTCTTTGTGGTCTCAAAGTGAATCGGTCATGAGTTCGAATCCCAAGAGGAGCGACTCTGCGCAACAAAAAAAATGTGTATCACCAAAAGTACACCGGAGCTCCACCCAAGGGGGAATATTAAAAAGTATTTCCGCTGCCTCTACTAACGCCTTGAGGTGTTTGTATGAATGGCTAACTAAAGAAATTCAAGAGTTTTTAGGTATTTTCTATGGAAATAAAAATTCTGTGAAAATCGACAAAATGAAGAAGACCTTAAACACTTCATAATGACAGCAAAAGGCTTACTGCTACTTTCTATTTTATAATCAAGTTGCCCAAATTATCCAATTTAATAGAATTTCCCATTTGTAACATTTTATTATAACAGGTGACAAATTACAGTTTAAAGTGTTTGGGCTGCTAGATCAAGTCATTACTTAGTGGTGGGCCTAAAATGCATTTTCCTCTCGTTTTTCGAACTACTGTTTACCAATCATTTTTCTTTCTTCTTCTTGAGAGAGAGTATTATTTTTTTGTTTACAAATGGAACATGCCAAAACTTGTTAGCTATCTAAATTCTAAAGTATAGCAGTAAGCTTTTTCGAAAAGATACATGAAGTTTATACTGGTCCTATATAGCAAAAAAATTAAATACCTTGTGCAGAATTTCCATTTTATCTGCTAGCAAATCAGGCTGAAAATATAAATGGCTAATTGGAATATTCGACTTGTCAATTTCCATCCCAAAGCTGAAAGCTACCTCAAGGCTCCGCCGCATTACTGATTATTGCTTGCACAGCCTACCAACCTAACCCCCTTGGGCCATTGGATTCAAGTCTAGCTACTTGAAAAGATGACATTTGGTAGTTGAGAGGTGGACTTCCCCGAGGAAGAGTATTGAAAAGTGTGGATCATGTTGGCTCTACCAACGCCTCGAGGTTTAATTTGGTCGGATTGGTCAGCTAATAAAACTTGATATTGTATCAAAGCCAACCGATTGCGAATACAAATTCCAGGATAAATGATTTGGCATAAAATATGCATGTCAATTGAATCCCATCTGAGGGGAGTGTTGAGGAGTGGGCTTCTCTTAAAAGGAATTACTAAAAAGTATTTATGCCCCCACCTCTACTTAACGCCTCAAAAGTTTTTGTAGGATTCGAGATCCGGTTCTTGAATTTGGGGGAAAGTTCAATCCCCTTGCACCTTTATTTCATATTGGAAGTAAAATGAATCATTGGAGACGATAAGTCAGCTAGACTTTGGTATGATCAATGGCTTTCTTTGTATGACATTGTTGGTGAATTTCATCGTTAATTCAATTATATGTATTTATGTGTTGTGCACGTGACTACGGAAGTGTGAAACCGGCGATCGACCAACCATGCCACACAAGAGAGAAATGTGGATTTTACGTGGTTCAGTAAAACCACCTACGTCCATGACGCGCAAGAGAGCAATGACTCGAATCTTAACTTTCTTCATAGTTTAGGATTACAGGTGATATCATAAATATAATTTTATTTTTCGTAACCTCTAATAAAGTCCCAGTAAAATGACCAAAATACCCTTAACCCTGAACCCAGTCCATGGCCAACCCAATGAACCACTCCGGTAAACCGGAATACAAGACATAAACCCGACGTTATGTTTGAGACCCGAGTCCGCACATATTTAAATACAATATTGCAGAAATCTTTTATCCATTGATCCGAGTGTTTTCCCATGTAAGAATCATTTATTAATGCAAAACAGGCATTTGTGATGGATGTAATTACGACAATGAACAAGTGAGTGTTGCATCCTCATCGATGGATCCAAACAAAGATCATGTTCATGAAACTGCAGCAAGTATAAGATAGATAATAGAGACACTTTATTCAGCAAGAAAGGTACATTGCACCAACATCAAATATCCAAATGTTTTGATTTACTTGAATTAATCCAAATTACATCACATCGTGCCCTGATAATAAATTAAACTTGATACTTTGAAGGGGATCGATCGAGTGCGATTGTTACTGAATATGGTGAAATAGCATTTGCTACTCTTTACTTCAAACAACTCAATAAAGTTTTTGTTCAAGAGGAATTTAGTGAACTGTACTATCTAGTATTTTAGAAGTACTAGTATTTGGAACTGGCAGAGTTATAAAATTTGTGTAAGATCAGGCCTTATTTCTAACTTCTGAAGTTAATGCACTTTATTTTCACCATACAGTAAGAACAGACTTCTAAAATCCTAAAAAAAGTTAATGACTTTATATGAAGCTAAAGCACTTTTGATGAATTTTCCTTTGTTCTTCAATGTTGTAAGATCTTGGCCTATCCTCTTAATCAAGCATGCGAATCAGTGTTTTTTTTTTTTCTTCCTCATTGGTTTTCATTGACATTCCACCAGACGGATAATGCTCTTTGCCACATGCCATTTTCTTTCATATTTAAGACTCTGGTGGAGCTAGATGTGTTGGGTATTTTGGAAATAGAAATGACATCAATATTGTTACTTGTTTATGTTGTATAACTTGTCCAGATGTGTAATAATGAATTCCCAAATCATAGGTAGTTAGTTGCTGAGCGACGTGACTCTTTTCCTAAACCCCCTTTATTATTTATTATAATTAAATAAATTTGTACAAAAGAGTATAATTTTCGATAATTTCCTTTAATCATCCATCACTATTAGGAATGTAAATGAGTCCCTGATTATCCGATTATCAGGAGGTTCCGACCCGTTAAAAACCGGGTCTGGGTCCTTATTAAGGCCCCAATGAGTAAATGGGTCCGGATCTGGTTCTAGCTTGGTCCGGATCCGAGACCCGACATCTTACCTCAATTTTTTAAAACCACATATTACCTCAATTTTTTAAAACCTCTCCTTAAAACTATATTTTTTTAATATCATTCTCTATCTAGACCCGGACCCGAATCCAGACCCGTTCTACATATGGTTCTGATTTTAGTTCCGGAGCCAAGAAACCGGTTCCGAAACGATTCCGGGTCTGGATCCGGCTCCAGCTTCTCTTTAACGGTTGGACCCGAACCGAAACGAACCCGTTTACAACCCTAATCACTATTTAGTGAGGCGAGATTCGAAGAAAAACGGACCAAGTTTCGACGTATATTACCAGAATAATTAGTGTTAGTAACGAAAAAAGAAAAAAAAATTGGCCCCTTCATATTATCCTAATCCTCACAATTTCTTTTTGGTGCTACAAATGAGTGTATATATATATGATCAAGGAAATAGACATCTATTAAATGGATGAGACTTGATCGACAAACCATGTAACAATGAGAGCATTGTCATTGTAGAGTAATAGAATTTAAAACGGTTCGTAGAAAAATATGCATTACTGAATATGAAGGCCCACCAACTTGACATTAAAGAGGCAACAAATACGGTTAATGACTTTCCCTTTCTCATCATTAGTATTTATGAAAGATGGATGAATTGAAAGACGATAGAATTTTCCAATGGATAACTTTGCAACCCAGAAATGTGCCTAGACATTTGCACGCCAAGTACACGTAAGAAATTTAAGGAATAAGAAGTGTCTAGTATGGGTCTTGTCCCAATCAAGATCTCAATATAATAATAATAATAATAATAATAATAATAATAATAACTTAATTAAGCCCTGGCCCAATCACTCCTATTTTGTTTTAAGAGGATTTTACCCGAAAAATCCCTTAAGACTTGTCAAAAGCCAAAAGCACCATCAAAATCTGAAAAAGACCACAGTAGTCTCAAAGGCCCTGTTTGGTATTTTTTTTTAATTTTTTCTCTAAGCAGGGATATCCCTGCTCCTTTACCTTAAATAGACCCCAAAACCCTTTTCCCCTATTCGACATCTTCTTTTTTCCTCCATCTTTCTCCCTTTCTCTCCCAATCGGTCGGCACCGGCAACAGAGTTTTGTAGTTCTTCATCTCCTCTCCACGTGATGCATTTTTCACTCTTGAATGATCTTCTTCATCAACTGTCTCATTTTTAGGTATCTCTCTTTCATTAATTCTCTTCTTCGAGTTTTAAACTACTACTTCTTCTTCTTCTTCAAAGTTTCTAACGTGTATTGTTTGGGGAGTTTCTGAATGGAAAAAAGAGAGAATGAAGAAGGGTCATGTTTGTAGGGAGGGTTTTGTTGGGTTGGGAGTTGTTGATTGTATTTATACCTATGTGACTGAGTCTTTTTTGATAAAAACGTTTTGGGTTTGGGTGGGAAAATAAGCTAAATGTCCATTGATTCTAAGATAGAGTAGCAATTCAATTTTTAGTGTGTGTCTCTGATATTGAATCCGATTGTTGGAATGGGTTCTTATTGAAACTTATTTGTTATGTTCTTGTTAGGCTTTTTTAATTTATCTGTTGTGTTGATCACTTGATCTTCCATTCAAAAGATTCTACTCTACAAGAATGGAATTGGCATGATGCTTCTACATATGTAGGGTATGGTTTGACATATAAGCTGGTTGGGAGAAATCCCTAAGGGAAATACCATGTATTCCAATGAAATAAGATGGGTTCCAATCTGAATACTCCCTAAAACAATGGTTGAATTAATGCACATGAGGTGTTTGATGAAATATCATACACCAAATAGCTCCCTTATTGACTACATAAGTAAGATATTGATCAGGACAAGCACTTGGTGATCACATACTATAACCAATGGTGCTTATAAGATTGAGAATTGAAACTAACAGGTGATAATCTTACATAAGTGGTTATCGATTCTGTATTGGAGTGGGGCATAGACAGACCCGCCATTGTGTGGGACTGTTCATATAACCGCTACATGATTGATTTTTTGCAGTATTACACACCACAATACGGGAATATTTATAATCAATAATAATTTACCAAACTCGTAAATTTGAAGGATAATAAATTACCAAACTCATGAATTAGAAGGTTAGTCAAACGGAACCCCTTGCCTTTGATCTGAATGGTACAAATGTGATGGATATGAAGGAAAGTAAAACATTAGTATTTTTGCTGCATCACATTAATCACTTCAGTTTGCTGATCGGTTACCCCAGATGAGGCATTGTGGGAATTTTACAATAGCTCAACAAGTGATCATTATTCTTTAACTACTTGCAAGGAATTTGTAAGTATGCATTGTACTATCTTTATATAAATTATTTTCTAACTACTTGCAAACTAACCTTCTACTTTGATACTCCCCAGGTTGGTTGGCTAACCTCAAAATTTGCTGTTTATGGTTGGAATGATCCTTTCGTCTGGACCTTCAAAGAAAAGATGGACATCCCCCATCAAGACAATGGGAACGACTGTGGGGTCTTCGCATGTGCTATTGCCGAACACTGCATTCTCCGAAAACCACTCAAGTTCACACAAGTTGACATTCTATTTTATTGGAGCAAAATAGTCCTTGATATATTCAAAAGGACCTGGGCACTAAACTCCTATAAATTGGATTTAAGTGCTTTAGACTAAGAAACTGACCTTGATCTTTTTCTGTAATTGACCAGTTTTTTTGTATGGTCAGTTTGTATGTATTTTCAGTTGACACAATATGACATGCTTTTGGAGAATTAAATGTGCATATTGTTTCTAGTCAGAGACTATGAATTTGTGTAGACAGTTGTTAATTTGATTTACCTATACTATTTTGTCAGAATCTGCATGTAATTGGCAGAGAACTTGCTGTTAAATGTTAATTGACGGATGTGAATGTGAATGTGCATGTCTACCTTTAATGGACGAATGTGTGATTGTCAATGAACTTGTTGATTGATGTGAATGTGAAGGTGCATGTCTATCTTTGATACATGTTTTCTTTATATCTTTATGGGCTGTAGAGATGCATTTCTCTTATGGACTAGACAGGGATATCCACGCATGCATTGTCCTGTGGGCGGAGATATCCCCGCCAATGACAGTGTTTTGGAAGGGGATATCCCTGCATGTGTTAGCGCTGTAAGCGGGGATATCCCTGCTCACTAGAGTACTGTTGTTGCTGTCTCTCAAAGTGGTTTCAGTTGGGACGGGGATATCCCCGCCCAAATTAGTATTGTGAACATGGATATCCCCACCCACTAGAGTGCTATGGGTGCCGTCTCTTAGAGTGGTTTCAGTTGGGACGGGGATATCCCCGCCCAAATTAGGGCTGTGAACATGGATATCTTTGCAACCTATCTTCAATTACATTCAAAGCCAATGCCCATTTGTATTACTGAAATATGGTCTTTTTATCTTAAGAAAGTTACTGTGGACTACCCATGGAGTAAATATTAATTATCCATCAAGGAGATTAAAGCTTTAATGAAGCCTCTTTAATGGAGCCCAAACCTCTCTACTTAATGGAGCCCAAACCTCTTTAGTAAATCTAGACTACCAACCTCTTTAATGGAGTCCAAACCTCTCTACTTAAAAGATTCAAGAATAGGATTCTCCCATAAAGCAAGGTAATATGGAAGAGGGGTTGCAGAGAGATTCGTCCGGATATCAGAAAAGGCAAAGGGGAGAAGGGAGTTCGACAGTCTTTAAGTTGTAATGAACGACGAACGGGGATATCCCCGCTCATTTACTTAGAATGAACTGCGATATCTCCGCTCGGCGCTAAAAGCAAAAAAAAATACCAAACAAGGCCTTTGAGACTACTGTGGTCTTTATAAATTGTTGATGGTGCTTTTGGCTTTTGACAAGTCTTAAGGGATTTTTTGGGTAAAATCCTCTTGTTTTAATGTACTTACTAGGATTTTATAAAGCGAGCGCTACACGGTGCCCGGTACTTTTTTTAGGAGAAAACGCCTCTCCTACTTGGGCCCACTAGGATGAATGATGATCATGAAAATCCATAGGATGGAAAGATTTATATGAGGCCTATCTATACGCAAAATCTTGAATCCATAAGATCAACCTAACCTTTTGATCCATAGCCCTAAGATTTAATGGTTTAAAGGCATCATTTTATCATGATTTCAATTCAACGGTGAGGAAAAGTCGGATGAGTGTCAACCTTGAACTTGTGACTATTCATGGGGGGCAGTGTGTGTGAAAAGATTAGATTGACTCAACATGAGCCTCATGATAAATAAAAAAATAAGGGGCGGAAAATGGGGGATTTTTTAGAATTTTCCTTTTTTATATGCAGCTTCATTAATAATTATAAATAAGCATGTTTGATGACATTTAGGAATAGCATCAATATATGATAAAATAAAAGAAATCTATTTGAGATAGTTTGAACATGTCCAACACATGCCAACAACGGTGGTGGTGAGAAAAAAAATTTCTATATAGGTTGATGGCCCACCAAGAGGGAAGGGAAGGCCAGAGGACTTGAATGAAAGTCGTAATAATAGATCTGAAGAAATGCAGCCCAACTAAAACTTTGACTCGAGATATATCAAAATGAAGAAGCAAATAAGGCGAGACAAGTTGGGCGGCGAAAGTTAAAATGGGCTCTAAACTATAAACCTTAATTGATACCTGCCTAATCCGTCTAAAATATAACTTCTCGACCAAAATAACTAAATAAATTATAAGCTATAGACTTGTACCCGACCCATATTGGGTCAAAAAATATTAACAAACCCGCCCCTTTAGACAAGTCACCCATTAAACCTGAACAGTTGCCATCTCTTGTCAGGGTATGTTCAAGCCCAGTCCATTTAGTTGTCAGGCCCTATGTTAACACTCAAATCCAGCTCACAGGCAAAAGACTCGGGTCATCATAAAACATCAAAATACAGACACCATTTGTCTTAGATATGTAAGGCCTGGCAATTAAGTATATATATCCCAAGCTTAGCTTGGCCCATTAATTTTTGAGCCAGAAAACTGGGACCAGGAAGAGACCACAGACCACAAAATGGAGCCCAAATTCAAACCAAAGCGGGCTGGTCTCGGGCTGGCCCCACCAAATTATAACCACCCAGTAAATTGCCTATAGTTTGTACCTAATTAATTATCTCATCAATGGTTTTATTTCTGCACACCAATTGTCCAAACCTGGAAGATCAGAGCACCCAAGCACCATGCATACAGATGCATATTGTTTCAAGTATATATGATGTCCAACCTCTAATGTTCCATCAAAAAACTGATATCTATCAGCCCACATTGTGATTATATTTAAACTTGAGCCCACATTGGATTGGATACATATGGGGTGCAAGAAATACATCCATTAAATATGTATCAGCCGTATAAAGTTCTTTTTGGTAAGGAAAACTCTACATAGACTAGGCCGGCCGGTACCAAATTTATACCGTACTATTAAAAAAACGCTACATAGCGTCCGATACAGACATATAAATCCAGTTGAAAGAGAGGCTAATGCTAGTCGGTCTTGTGTTGCTATGTTTGGGACTCTGGAGTGTGAATTTTGCTTGGTTGAGCTGAGTCCTTGCTTGGGAGCAAGGAGGAAGTGGTTGGGCTTGTTTATTGCATGCATGTTGTCCAATATCCTGATGTTATCACATAGAATGACTGGAAATGTTGTGACATATGGTTTGGAGTGCCATTAATTCTGAGTGGAATGATTCTATGTTGGTGCAATTGCCACAAACAAGATATTGATATTGACCCCCCTTGGTTATTGGGCCTCACTTCACCCTGGATATCAACATCAGGTTGCCATAGATGGTGCCTGCACCTTTTGATCAAATTTGGATTAGAGTGATAAATACCACTTTAATGTAAAAAGTTGTGGGGATAAAGTTCAACCTTATTTTCTAATGTATTTATGATTTTGTTTCTTTTCTTTGCACTTCCAGTCTTGCCATTACAATCTTTATGTTCTAAAAAAAATTTCTTTCTTTTTCCCTTTCTGCTGGGGAAGGGGTAAAGTTTCTTTCTTTTTGTCTTTTAAGATAAAATCTACACACTGATTTGTGTGAAGGCAGTTAATTTTTCCTTTTAATCAAAAAACATTTTAAAAATCTTTTATTGGCAGCATTCATGGGGAATTCACATTTCCGGAAAGTACTGACTGATAGGGCGTTAGATGGTGTTCAAGTGGACTCTAAATTATTTCAGTCTCAGAAAATCTTATGAGTGCAGTGGAGATGAGAATGTTGAGATGGATGCATAGTAAAACTATTAAAGATAGAAATAGAAATGAGCACATTCAAGAGTACTTTTAAGGGTAACATCAATAGGTAATATATATTAAGAGTGACTGGTCCAAGATAGTCTAGACTTGTTCGATGCAAGCCAGCATAGGCACTATTGAGAAAAAGTCTTTCTATGCAAGTTGAGCCCCCACCTCCAACAAAAAACATAACACAATTTTGAGTGGTCATAGTAGAATAAGGAGTGGGTTTGCTTGACCCCACGTCATATGTTCGAAACTTGCCCCAGATTTACCCAGTGTGCATTTTGCGTGGGGTTTAGTAAGAGCCACACGGTGGAATAGTCATGTTGGGTCAAAGACCTCAAAGATACCCATTTCATCAAAAAAAGAAAAGAAAACGTGTTCACTCTCACGAGGGGTGTGAAAGTAAGTCTACATTTAGGCCCATCTATTAAAATCCAAACACCTAAAAATAAAGGTTTCCTTGAATGAGTTGACCCCAAGCTTTACAGCAATTGGACTTGGTCCCACCATAAGATTTAAGCATATGGTGTTCTCAGTCACATGCTCAATCTTTAAGTGCGACCAATCCCTATTGGAGTAAAACTTTAAAAATGTTCACTGAAAGAGGAGGGCTTTTATTTTGAGCGACTCCAATATTTAATAGGTGGCCCTAGTGTTCCACACCCCCTATGAAAAGTGTGAGTGAGACATTGAAAGGATTCAAACACTTGACTTTGCATTATCATATGTTTATACATTCAGGCTTATCTTTCTGTCACTTGTGAGTTGTTTTAAGAGCTACCCTCTCAACTAAAGTAATTGTGGCCCATCAAACAATCACAAATAACCAAGTAATGGGTTTTCATTAATCAATAGTAGGTAGATTGGTTTGCTTATGATCTGTAATGCCCCGGAGTCTCACATTAATTATAGAGAGGAAAGTGAATAGTATTATATGTAGAGCTTATACCCTTACCTTAGATGAGGCTTTTTGATGTGTTGAGGCCCATCAGAAACAAAACCGTGAGGCCCGTGGGCCAAAGCGGACGATCTCATGCATGCGTATAGGGGTGGGGCGTTACAAATGATATTAGAGCGAATTCTTGACTAGTTCGAGTGTGGGTCCCCTGCCGTGGTCTGGTGCAAGTGGGCGAGTCTCCATGTGGGCAGGCCAAGAGGGCAGACAGGATACAGAAGCTGGCAGGCTACACATCGACTATAGAGAGGAAAGTGAAGGGGTTATATATAGAGCTTACACCCTTATCTTGGATGAGGCCTTTTGATGGTTGAGACTCATCAAAAACAAAACCGTGAGGCCTTTTGATGCATGCATGTAGGGGTGGGGCGTTACATGATCAATCCAGCATGGGTCCTACTTTGATAAAAGTGGGATACAACTGTCAGTACTAAAATGAGGGGAAAGAATTATTTTGAGTCATTTGATTTATTCTAGTCGCCGTCATCAAAATCATCAAAGCTTTAAACAAATTATATATATTGGGTCAACTACATGAATTTTGTTTCTCTTTTTCATTTGAATTAATCATAGTGAGCATGTTTCTTTCTCATTTGAATTAATTATAGTGAGCCATGTTTTGTTTGATATTAACTGGCCTTATAAAGTTTTCATGTCTTAAAAAATATCAAACTTTCGAATTTATTAAAAAATCTACAAAAAAATTAACTTTAAATAATTACTAATGAGCAATAAATATAAACTATTAACACTTGACTATTGCTTGCCTCCCTCTCTAGAAAAGAGGAGGTTGAAAAATACAATGATGAAAGAAGTAAAGTGAGATATGAAAAAGTGCAACCTATCTGAGGATTTGACCCGTGTAGATTGGAATGGTGAAAAAGAATTCAAATAGCCAACCCCATCATAGTTGGGACAAGGCTTTAATGATGATGACGAGAATCCTATGGGGCATCAAATCTTACTTTTTCTAAATAGACCTTGTCAGCCTCTTGAATTTCTGAATAACAAATTTTCGAATTTTGGGGAATCCGTAATTCTCCTCCTTTTTATATTTTCAACAAAAACGCTAACTTTAAAAGTATTGATTTGGCCAAAAGGATGCCTACCATTTGTTCTAGAGAAAAGGAATAATAATTGAAAGTCCTACGGTGATCTCCAATGATGAGGATCTGCTGATCTACTCAGATGCAGCTTTTGAGGCCAGTGATGGGGAAAATGGCTTTTGATGATGTTATGGTTCTAAAGGGTGTTATTCTGAATACAGATCCATGCCAAGGAATTAAAGTTACCTCTTCAAAAGAGGCCAAAACAAAAGACTAAAGAGAAAGGCTTTGACAGGGTGCATATGGTGTTGAATTACAAAGAAGTGGTACCTGTGCTGAAGGAAGATGATGATTTTGTCTATTACTCCTATTATCGCAAAAATTAAAAAACTAACCTCTTTATTTAGTTTTGTGGATTTCTCTTTTATCTCTAGGAGTTTCAATGGTCAAGCACATAAGCTTGTCAAACTCTTGTCATTCTATTAGTCAGGATCTATAATGCCCAGATACGGCACGGATACGGTAAGGACACGCCATAGATACGATAGAGACACAGATTTTATATGTAAAAAGTGAAGTATCAAATACGATACTACACGATACGTTGCCCATTTTGAAGTATCCGTACATTATAGGTCAGGATACTATTTGGGAGAGGGCAGCTGTTGTGGTGAGGGTGGGGAGTTCATTTTGGTTTTGTTGTGATCTCTCCCCTTTTCTTTTTGCTGTTAATGGGTCAGTGCTATTGATGTTAGTGTTTCCTTTGTGCTTTTAATTTATACTTATTTAAAAAGAAAAAAGAGGCTGAAGAATGATATAGAATGAGATTGAAAATTAACTAGATAACATGGCAAGAAATAAAAAATCACAAGAATGCTCCTCCACAACTAAGCCCTTATAATAATCTTATAAGCATTGGGAGCAGGGACAAGAGAGAGCAGATCAGCAGGTTGCCCCTGAACCATTGAGTTTCTTTGTAAAAACGTCTCCTTAATCACGATACTGATTGATCATAAATGGAGATACTAGAACCCCCTTTGACTGTAATTGGTTGTGGCAAATATCATCATAACAACTCTAAAGTTTGCCAGGACCAGCACTTGTTTTACGAGCAGTTTTGACAAAGGGCACCTGCAGAGTGTCAGGGATTGCAACTGCCCTATCTCAGGCCATTCTCTTTTCTTGGACCAAGATGGGTTTGCTTTTCCAATAACTATTCAGGCATGAGCTAAGCAGACCCAGCCTATAAAATCAGTCAAGACTTTCTTTTTTTTCTTCATAATCCAGGATATCTCCCACCCAGCCCAGGAGCCTTTGGCCCTGACCCTCACCTGACCCTAAAGGACACTCAATTTTGGACAGTCGAGAACTAATCATTAACACTATATTTGTTGCCCAACTCCAAAGAAATGGCATAGTCCGTGTCCTTCATGTAGGTGGATGGAGGATATGGGAGTCCCATTGCACATCTGGCATCTAGGATTTTCTCATTGATTGGATCGTGGTTAGACTCAGGTGGGGAGGTCAAGCCAAAGAGAACACTGAGGGGTTTGGTTATGTAAAAGTGAGCTGCTGATTTGCAAGCTTTATGCTGATTTACTTCTTTTGTGTGTAAAGGCATAAATCAGATCAATATTCAATGATTCAAGTGAAAGGCTATTGAGTTTGAGTTTGAGATCTGTATATTTATCTAACATGTTTAGCTGGAGTGTTCTTCCATATTGGGACTTGTAAGGTGTTCCAAATGCAGTTGAAGGACTGATCTTGCTACTAAAAGGGGCTGAATTCATCACAGAAGTTAATTAAATCTAGGGTTTATGAGGTCGCTCAAATTGGGAGCAAGTTGTACAAGTACCCTACAATTATTTGGCATTGTGAATTCAAGTCATCAGTGTTGTGGGTTAGTGTTCATCCTGCTATAAGGTTTGATTCGATTCTATTGGGTGATTATTCATCCTTAGTTTCTTATGAAAATATAAAAGGACTTTGTGGAAAACCTAGCCAATCAATAAGAGGGACTGTGTAACATTGATAGCATTATTACTGAATGCACAATTCTGCTGTGAAGCATACATGGGTGCAGTTTCTAGTTGATTGTGCAGTTCGTATTGTGGGGCATAAGGAGTGAAGTTGCTGGTTGGATCAAGAAAGTTGATAACTGTCAAGTATAAAGTTATAAACATTATTTTATTATTATTATTATTTATTTATTTTTGCTAGGTTGGCCCACTGGTCAGGAGTGATACAACCTACATGAAGACCCACTAATCGATCCCTCAGCATGTGTGTGATATTGAAGTGCCAACACCAGCCAACCATTAGTGTGTTGGCATATAAAAATTAAGTTACCAGTTGCTCTGAATGTAGTAGTAAAGGTTGCTAGCAAGGTTGTAAAATAGATCAAAGATCCACCACATGTTACTAGTACCAAAGATCAAGGTGACAATTTTTTTCAACAGAGCTGTCTCAGAAAGAAGTAGAATATAATGTTTATTCCAAGCTGATCATAGTGGATACCTATGCCCAGGTTGAGCAAGTGTGTTGAGAAACCACTAGAGAAGCACCTGTAATTTTCTAGTAATTAGGGACTGATTTGTGATTATAAAAACACTTCCATGAGAAGGGGTTTCTATTGAAGATCTTTAAAATAAAACTATAAATAGAAGTTTTACACCTAGTTACAATTTTAATTTACTTTTAAAATAAAGTGGAGTGAAGTGAAATGAAAAGAATGAATAAAATATAAGTGGGTTATGATGGTATTTTATTTTTAGTTGTTTGTGATGAAATATTTTTGACTTTTTGTATAGGGAAATGGAGTTTTTTTGTCTTTTAGTGAGTAAATGTAGTTGTTTTTTGACTTTTTTTGAAAAAGATGGAGGGAATTTTTTGAAAAAGTGTTTTTGATGGAATGTTTAACTTGACTTCACTTCACTTGACTATCTTAGTAAAATTACCAAACGGGCCCGACCAATCCTCATTGTTTTCTTTAAATAATTTCTCCTTAATTAAAACCCTAGTCTTCTTGAATCTTGACTAACTTCTTATTTAGTTTTTTAAATTTTTTATACTTTTTTTTTTTTTTTTGGTGGACTAAAAGTCCCAACTCAAGGTACATAAATATATGATTCTATTTTCTAAAAGGTCAATGGGGTTTTGCAATGCCAATGAAACAGAACCACATTTTTTTTTTTTTTCCCTTGTTTTGGTAGAAATGAAGCAGAACCATTTGTGATGCTCATATGGTCTAAGAAAAGCTTGCAACTTAGATCTATTTCCATTGGTCACTGATAGGCTTGCGCAATTGAGTGGGCCAAGAAGGATAACTTCATTTCCTGGAGGGTGGCATCCATATTCGACTCATTAAATACTTGAATTTCTCATGTCCTCAGAGAAGCCAATTTCAATGCGGCTACACTATCAAAAGGTGTTCTATTCCAGGTATACATATTACATACTAGTCCAGTATGTATATCTCCCCAGGCTTATAGCCTTGGCCTTGTGTTGTTTCTTGGCAGGGATTAGCCCTCCTCAGGATTCCCATGCCTTTGTATTTTGATTTTAATTCTCTCAATAAAATCAGTTACTAGTATAAAAAAAAAAAAATTGATGGGCCCACCACAAATAGATATTGGAAGCTAGAGAGGAAGGATTCTTCAATATTTGGCCCCATTTAAACCAATGCTGTAATTATTTCACAACTTCGGATGATCTGTAGGGCATCATCACTTGAAAGGATAGGACTTAAAAGACTGTCTCACTGAGAAGATTGGTTGAAAATCTCATAATTCCTCACATAATGATCTGAACACAGAAATTGACAGACGTGAAAACTGTGTCATATGGACCACAGTTTCTTTCATTCTTTACTACATCCGACCCATACACTCATTTCAGGCTTTGCTAACAGCATCTGATGTATCTATTCTATTAAAATATGAACATATATACAACTCGTGAGAGCAGTTGTTTGACTGAGTATGTGCAACCTATATAAAATGTAATTTCATAAATACATAAGAGTACACAGGATTAGGCGAGACAAAACTGCTATGGGTCGACCTAAAACATGCATTGAACCTGTCAGCAATGAACAGCATACCTATCACCAACAAGCACTTCAAAAAATAAATAAATAAAAATAGATAATTAAATGAATCACAATCTAGATTTGCCTACATAAACCTATAGCACTCTAAGCAAACACCACATGTATTTTGACAAAAGTAGCAAAGCTAGGCATACACACCAGACTTTTCTCAGCTAATCTACCCCTTCCGGCTAGGAGTGAATATTTGCTTGAGCAAGGCCATTTTTGGCACATTCCAGTGTTCCACATGCCTGAATGACATAGTGGGGAAAATATTAAAAAAAAAAAAACAAGAAGGACTAAAGGCTAAAAATTGGAAAGATAATTTTAATGGAAAAAAAAATGAAACATAAAACAAAACAGAACACTAAAAATTGGAAAGATATATTTAACAAATAGATATCTGAAGGCTAAAAATTGGAAAGAAATATTTAACAAATAGATATCTTACCTGCATATCCTTCCAGATTGAGCATCAAAGTAGTACTCTGTATATCCAGTAGCTATGAAAGTAAACAGACAACCATTAATATTACTATCATCAGATTACCATCTGGCAGTAATAATTTGACCACAACCAAGTATCACAAACATTATGACTACGCCACCTTTTTATGCTACTACAATTTATAAGATTAAATACATACATATGTACATAGATGCATAAATATAGGCAAACTTCTGATGAGACCAACTTCAAGGGAGGAACTTTTGTGAGGCACATCCTGATTGATCAAACCCCCATAAAATGACTATTCCACATAAATTCACACTGACATGAATTTGATGCGGTTTGGACCACTGGAAGTAGAAATCCAGGTTACCATACTCTAAAACATAGACCACAGTAGATCTTTGAATGGCAATAAGGAACCAAAGCATGCAAAAGGACACCTGGAATCAAGGTTGCATCACAGCCCCCAAATTGATAAACACATTCACACTCCCACTCTTTGATATGTTTCGTAAAACATGAATAACTATTGCTACAAGTAATGGGTTGTGAGCCCTTTCACTGCTTAAATGTCTTTTTACCTTTAAAAGAAACACTGAACACAATCTTAGTCATCTCAACCAACTTTAGATATTTTAATCTTGACCTTTCAAACTTAATAAGAGGACAAAATATAATGAAAGGACAAAATACTAAAATAGTCCTACAATTTGTCACTGCTGTACATATTTAAAAGTGAGCCATAATTTAATCACTTGTTAGAACTATAAACTTGGGCTTGTTGGAAAACTAATTTGAATAGTCCATCCAAAGATACACGCTCATGTTATTCGGACATCGGTTGATACATCATAGGATATTGATTAAAAACAAATATATATATATATGGGGCTAGCTCTCCTAAGCTCAAGCTTAGGATAAGGTAAGCTCAAGTGTGTGGTGGGGCCCACTTGGAGACCCTCATGATGATGGGGATGAGGGGAATTTCAAAGACTCCATAGGATCCTCCTCTTTGCAAAAATTAGCCCCAACCGTGATTTCTATCATCTCCATATGGGACCAAAAGTTTAATGGTCAATAGTCCATTCGGATCGTCAATCCAACGGTCCAATAAATTCGGATCTGACCAAAAGTTGGTGGACATGTGCAATTTAAGGAGGTCATGTGTTTGGTCCATTGATCAAAATAGCGGCCGCTACGTAGCTATATCGGGCGTAGCGGTGAAGATCGCTACGCTAAATGGCATTTAGCGCCGTTCGCATCTATAGCGGCCGCTACGGTCCGCTACAACCACTACGGGGTGTGAAATTTTTCTACTTTTCAAAAAAATTCAAAATGTATAATGATACTTATTTCTTTTCTTTTTTCTCTCCAAACAACATTTTTATGCAACTCTTCTACCCTTTTATGTTTAAAAGAACACCAAAAAGCACACGATCTCACCGAATTATAGTGGATATGGAGAGTTCTTCTCAAGGTTTCACAGATATACAGGACTACATATAATGAGGGACCGCTACGCCCCCTTACCTCAGTTACTTTTGCAAAACAAAAACATTTTCTCTCATTTTCCAATATTCTAGATTTTCTACAAAATTTTTCAATTTTTTTTTTGACGATTTTTTCAAATCGCACCGCTACGCCGCTACGTAGCCCCGTTACGCTACATAGCGCCCGCTACGTAGCGTTTTGGCAGAGGGCAACTACGCCCGCTGCTACCGCTATTTTCATCCTTGCCAGAGATATGATGGTCAGATACTGATATGCCATGTTTCTGTTGCAGATGAAAAAGCACACGAGATTGCTAGCCATAAACAGAAGAAAGTTGATTATGTGGATCAAGGATCATGTAAAATCGCCACTCCAAATCAATATTTTGAACTTACCAGAAAGAATGGGCTTCCAAGGGAACACCATGACACAGCTAAAACGCCAATGCCCAACGCCCCTGTCCTGCATGTGAGAATGATCCCATCATAGGTTTAGTAATTGAATCTGTGATTCTGTATGGGTTTTGTAGATATGTGAAAAAATACACAGACTTACACATAGCTCAAAAAAATAAAAAAAAATAAAAAAACTCTTAATTTGTAAATTAATTAAATTATTAGAAATACATCTAAGCAAAATCAGCTTTCTATAGAAAATATAACCTTGACCTGCAATCCTGTGGATGGGAAGTAACCATATGCTATAGGCTATGATGCCCATATATGGATATGGTTACGAACACGCAGACAGGGATTGGGGATATGACACTGTACTTTTGGAAATCTAGGACACATACGGATATGGCTATCCTAGTTTTTTCTTTTTTTCTTTAGAGCACTTTTAAATTAGTGAAATTATCATTGTTTATGTACCATTTTAACATTGTTTATGTTGAGAAGTGAGAAGATTAAAGGAATCATATGAAATAATGGACTTGGTACGCAGGATGTGCAAAAACTTGTACACTAGAATTATTGGTGCAGTATCCGATACTGATACGAGTGTCGTAACAGCCTAACACTAAAATGTCGGGCTTGTAGCCTTGTACAAGTATCTGAGTATCATAGCCTACAGGCCATCATCATAATATACGCGTAAACAGTTACAAACATACACCGAAATGATTACATTGGTTATGTTGCCAGTGGGACTAACACAAAACCAATTAGACACTCATCCAAACTAAATGCACCATCGGATTTCACATTGCAATCCTTGACCTTTGGGCCTTGTTATCTCCACGACCTGATATCGGATCAGGCTGATTTTCTGGACCAGCACATATCAAAGCATGGATCTTTTAATTTCCCAAGTATCTGCGCTTTACTAATCTGCCAGGTGGGTCCCACATGGGTCTCACTCACTATCGCCTAGTATAACCGTCACTCAGGAGATCAGACCTTAGGGCGCTTTCTCTCTCTCTCCATATTTATATATATATATATATATATATATATTTATATATATTATATATTTATTTATATATATAATACAAACCAGATTTCTTCATGTGCGAACAGTACAGCTGAGTTCGCACACCTTGCGAGCGAACCGGTCCCACCCGAAGAAATCCGAATTATATATAAAGTTGTTAAACTTATGGGTCATGGATCAAGGTGTTAAAGGGATGGAATTGACCCCAAATGTGATATATGGGCCCTATCAATTAAGATCTTACCATCCACCTAGTCCCATCATTAGCGGGGCCCAGCTGGCCCCTCCCAACTACTTCGCAAGGAAGCTTCGTGTGAGGTGGCAAATGTACCAGAACAGGGCCTACCCCTGTGCACCGCTCGCAAGTGTGTGTGAAAGGCCAGGGGAGATCTTTCAATCCCCATGGTCCCAGTCCGTGGTGAGGCCCCATGTGGGCCTCACATTGATCAGTACTCTATGTATGTATATATCTACAATTCTACATACATACATACATACATATATCTACATGTATGTATGTATGTATATCTACATGTATGTATGTATGTATGTATGTATGTATGTACATGCATACACATATATATGTACATGTATGTATGTATGTATGTATGTACATACATGCATACATATATATAATGTGTGGGCCATTTTCTCGGGTGGGGTAGCTTGTTGGGGGCCCACCTAGGGTCCCACAGATCATGGGACCAAGGGGATGAAAAGATCCATGTGTGTAGGGCCCACATATCAAATTTCAGGTCAATCCCCAGCCCCTAGCCCCTTGATCCTATCATAACAATAGAAATAAGAGGGTTTTTCCACCAAAAAGTATGGGTCAATCCCTTGTGGTTGACGCCTATATATATCTTTTTATTGGTGGGGTTGTGGTTGGATGGATATTCATTAAACCACTTCGTTCTTGGATAAGCTAAGAGACTCACCTCAAAGTCTTCCCACTTCATAAGTTTCATATCTGATTTTTGAAGGAGAGAACCGAAATTTGAACAATTTCTTTTAAAACGACGAAGCCCTCTAAAGGAACCTGCTGGATCAGCAAACTCACAATTCTCTTCATACGCATTGAGCGTCAAATTTCCTACAATAGAAGCAAGGAATGAATATTCTTGCTTTAAAAAAGGTACCTATCTATAAATAGAAATAAATAGAATTATTGAGCCATCTTATTGCATCACTTATTGAAATATTGAATGTAAAAGAGACTGTATATATGTGGGCATGAACATGGACGTGTGGCTATCTTAGTGTTTGAAAGAATGTTCTCAGAATGTTCAAATGGTCTCTTTAATATGGAATTCCTTATGCATGTGCAAACATCCAGCAATGCAGAATAGGATCTAGAAGTCGGTACCTAGAGGCTCCAGAGTCATGACCTTCAAGAAGTCACGATTCTTCTCTAGACAATAGATAAGAACAGAAGTATAATATGGCTATGTGGAACATTAGGATTGGAGATCGTAGTTATATTCAGAATGCACCCCTTCTCCCCGACCAGTTTATAAAGCACCTGCCCAAAACTTCCACTTTGACTTATAACTTAAAGAATTCACATCATGACTTGGAAAATGGAAATAATCTTTAGGTGTCAATGACTATGACGTGCAACAATCACTAATTACTGTTGTTATTCTTTGCTCATTTGTTTCCATGTTCACTTTGTTTATCCTTTTGAATTAAATTTACTATTATATATATATATATATATATATATATATACACACACACATATATAGATAAATGTATGGGAGCATCTCTCACCTTAGTATGGGAGAAAGGGTGGGGGCCCTCACATCCATATCCAATGCTAACAACTTAAATCAACATTTATCTCTCATAGTAAGGTGAGAGATGCTCTCATAGGAGCATCTCCCATATATATATATATATATAATATATATATATATATAGAGAGAGAGAGAGGTTATCAAGTGCGCCTGGGGGCTGGGACCCACCTGATGGTCCATCCGACTGGACAACACACATACACGCCCCCAGGGTTTTGGAACCATCCGAATGGACTAAACCATTGGATCGCCCATCCGAATGGACTGTACACCATTTAAATTGTGGGGCCCGGATGGAGATGATAGGATTTAGGGATGGTGCTGATATTTTGCAGAGATGAAGGGCCCAGGGGGAACGAAAGGTCCCAGTCCCAGGTGGGTTCCCGTGTGACCCCCATGCTATATATACATTCACTAATGACTACCACTAGCAATCACGCAACCTCTGCTTAGAAGCATATAGCAGCATGCCAAACAGTTTGGAACATTTGAACAAAATGGTGAGGCAAGAATCACAGGGTCCATTTTCGATCTTCTCCTCTAGCCTTTAAGCACCATCTATGCTCGGCTTGAGAAGACTCAGCCCTGATGAGTGAATGTCCTGATCCTACTCAAGCATGTCTAGACCTATAGACTGAAAATCCATAGTAGTGATCAAAGTACTATAAGAGAAAGGACAATCCATCCATTTTGACTGAGAAGGAATTGTGGTTTCTGCTCTTTAAATAGACACCAAATGATTGTCACGTGTGTTTCAATTGCCTCTTTATCTCAGGCAAAAGAGGCATCTTTAAGGCTTGTTTTTCATAATTCTCATTGAGATGATGATCATGAAGATGGTCAAATCTTCTCAATTGATGGGTGGACTGATGTTTCATCAGGCAACTCTATCATATCCATGTAAGTATTTTTCTGTCAGGATCTTGTATAGTCCTTCACTTCTAGTTGTAGTTTTTAAAATTTTCCTATAGGTTAAAGACATGAAAATATGCATCATTTTTGGGTCAACATCAGTTCTATTGACATAAGAATAATAATTTTCTGATTTAAGCTATCTTGTACAATTAAATTACATGCCTTAATGTATAAATGAGGAGTACGGAAGGAAAGCAGCAGAAAGCATTGTATAATACCCTTAAATGTACACATGTGTACTCCCATAGTCCTAGTAATCCAGGTCTCCAGCACTAGAATATCTTGCAGAGAATAGTCACAATATAACTACATCACCAGTGGGCAGTCAATTGGACACCCCTATGAGGGTACCTGATCCGGCCCTCAAAAAACCCACAAAATGAGGGCTTTTGTTATTCTTAAAACCCTGAGGGTGGGGCTTGGACAAAATTTTTATGGGCCAACCAATTTGGCGGCTGGGCATGAACAATACCAGGCTCGGACCTCTTGTTTTTCTTATTTATATTATATAAACTGTGGATTACTAAAATACCCCCTTTTTTTTTTCAACAGTCATATTATGGCCTTAGGGAGGTAATTTCATACCCTCAATACCTCCACCCCACCTATCCTTTTAAAAAAAGCTCTAACCCTAATGAGATCTATGTCTTTGTCCTTCTCTAACCTTTCACTCTCGGTTCTTAGCTCCAAGCTCTCTCTCTCTCTCTCTCTCTCTCTCTCTCTCTCTCTCTCTCTCTCTCTGCCCTCGAAATTAAAAAAATTGTCGCGCGTTTCATTTTGCATGGTACTAATTGATCTTCTGGTTTACTTTTGTGAATTTGACCAGCCATGTGCTGTGATGTTAAGAACTGAGTGTCTTTTAGATTCTTCTTTTATAATTAAAAAGACATTTTTATGTTCAAGCCTGTATGGAACTTGATCACTTTGGGTAGTCCTTTGACGCAGCGTGGGGAAGGGGAGAATAGCCAATGGCTTGGGGATAGGAATCCATTGGACCCAAAACGTCTCGGTCTCACACCAAAGACAGATAACCAAAAGAAAAACTCAGGGAGAAAATTAATTAATCGATCATCTTATCCCTAAGGAGAGATTACAATCCTTTATAAAGACTCTACATCCAATCCTACTTAGGAAACAATTCCAATAAAATCAATTACTAAATCTAATAAAATCCTAAGATAAAACTTTCTAAATAAATCAATATCAATCCCTAATTATTAGCAACTGCTTTATTCAAAATAGAGAGAACGATCTGGAATCATTATATTTAATGGATCTTCTGCCAAAACTTTTGGGCCTGTGGGTTGGACGATCATGGATCTGGCCCACATCATATTTGTTGCTACTTTTTAGCTGCTTCTTTTATTTATTTCTCATTTTCTTTTTCAACTTTCTGTTAAGTCTGATAGAACCTACATTAAGTTCTTTCTGTAACTGACTGAATTGGACTAGGAAAAGGCTAAAGGATTTATTTTTTGAAACAGCTGCAATTTATACCAAAACAAATACCATTTATGTTGATCTAACTATATAGTCAACCTCCTTGACTGGTGCTAGGCCTAGATGCCAGTTTTTGAATGACTGATAAAACTGTAAGTATGTTACAACAAAAAGAAAAAAGAAAAAAAAAATCTTAGATCTAACCTTTATTCAAAAATCTTAAATCTCTCATTGTTAAACTATATTCAGCCGATCGATGTCATCTCTGGATTGTCTTTTCTCTAGTTTGCTTTCGAGATGGGTTTCTATTATGAGGGAGTTTGAAAATATAAGAGCAGGTGACATTATCCCTAATTGGGAGGCTCTGTTATGTTGTGGTACTCCTAGGTGAGGAAGTTGGTGTGTAGATTCCTCCCCGTGAAAGAGAGTTGAAATTTAATGTTGATAACCAGCTGGAAGGAAACCAAGACCAACTATATAGGACGGGTTGTGAAGATGTTGCTCGCGTTCTCTAAACATGTAGGTGTTAAAGAAACATATGAAACAGGAGCTTTGGCAACATTAGAGGAGCTTTCGATGTTTATGTATCATTTTCAAGACAAGCTGGTGGAGGAAAGGCATTCATTCAATGCCATTCCTCATCTTCCACTGTGAGCCCTTGGAGATTTCATTCTATCTTACATTGTCTTCTTTGATTGCAGTGGAGTTTAAGCACAATGTTGCGATCAGTAGGTGATTTGGCGGATACTTTGGCCAAGCGAGGAGTGGATTGTCATTATATTCCATTGATTTGCCTCTGTAACTTTGTGCTTCTGTCTTGTTCTTGCTTGGTATAAATGCTTTTATACCATTTCTCTCTTGTAATACATTGCTCTTAATAAAATTTCTTGCTACTGATCAAAGAAAAGAAGAACAATTGCATAATATCAGATGATGATGGAGGAGTTGAATTCTTCTTTACTTCAAGTAAAGATTCATCACCCAACCTTCAAATCATCAACATTTACCAATAACAAGCTGGATCCTAACCTAGACTCTAATTCTCAACAACCCATCTCTAAATTCATCCAAACTTCAATCTACAAACAAACAACAACTTCACTACTTAACAGAGAATTCCATCCAATCCCATCAGAAAACAATTCCCACCCTCCAATTCAAGCACTGTGACAGACAATTCATAAAAAACAAAAAACAAAACTCAGAAATGAAAATGAACCCAATTGAAATCACCATACCAGTAACAAAATACGAGCGCTGGAAGTCCTCTTTGATGGTTTCCACAACCCCATCACGCGTAATGGGTCCAGAAGCATCAGCACCGGCGACATCGAGCTGGCGGTCCGGAGTCCGGGGCTCCGGTGGCGAACGGAAGAAGGAAGCGGCGATCCCGAGCAGCTCGGATCCGTACCACGCCAGCTTGAGCACTGCGTTGTCGGATTGGGAGTCGTCTTGGTCGGGCGGAGACGTTGGGCGCCTCGCATTGCATTGGAAAGTACAAAATTTTGGGCGAGATTGAGTGGGTCTGTGTCGGAATGGAGAAAGTGTGGAGTGAGAGAGGGGTAGAGAAAAGATGACATGTTAATGTTATGCTGTGGAAGTGGAAGTATATGTTGGATGATTTTGTGCCCCATTGATTTTGTTGGTTTGGGATTTGAAGTAAGTATAAGATGAGTGGTGGAGGATGAGCAACATATAACCACCGGTAGGGAAGGCAATGGGCCGAGTTCAAATGGATACCCGCCCCGACCCGCTCGTATTAGGGGCAGTTTTGGTTGTGTGTGTGGGTAGGGTTAAGGTCAAGGTATGGTTTTCGATGCACTAACCCGAGTCGGGCTCAGGAGCGGGTTTGGATTTTGGGTGTGTCAACCCGCCGCGCACCCCCACATATCTTTACTTTATACATTATTAAGCAGGGGCAGAGCTAGGTAGAAGCATGTAGAGGCGGGCGTACCCGTTGGAAATCGATTCACTATTAAAATCAAAATGAATATTTTGACTCTACTTTGGAAATTTCACATAAAAGTTCTGCATCCATCCCCAAAACCTATGTGAAAATCCTAAGTTTGTTTGGAACTGCACCTCTCAAATGAAAATCCTAGATTCGCCTCTATTATTAAGTAGGATTTTGTATATGAAATTTCATTAGTGTTAGTGGGTTTCAATTTTTCAAATCTTCCCTTTAACCTATTGGCAGCCTTGCACATGGATCTATAAAACCCAGAATTAGGTCCGGGTCAGGTCGACCTACTATTAATACCTGATTTATCCTGAGTGGGACTTGGTTTTGGGTGATGAAAGCCGCTCATTTTACATGGGTCTCTTTATATTGGAACTGGCCCAAATGTCAAAGTTATTTTAGGTAGAAAATATAACTATATTATGTAGATGATTGATTCATTGGTTCTTGTTATTCAGATTATAATGTAAATTGGGTCAATTCATATAAAGGGATGTGTGTGATATGAACGGATTTGGCCACACTAGGGTGAGTCCGACGTAAGTGTCGATTAAGTTTTAGTTGGTCAATTGAAGCACTAGATTAGATATGTGGATCTTTTTTATTAGGTGCTTATCCTTTTTCACATAGGAGGGAGGTTGAAATACTGAATTGAAAGCCCACACAAGTAGAAAGAGAATGTCTACTCATATGAGAAAAGTGGCACATCCGAGGATTAATTCTTGGATAGCCCAATGACGTATTGGGTAGCCAACCAACCAGGCAGCCCATTTAATATGCGTTTCTCCACCATGATCGTAGTCAAGGATTGACTCTCACTAAATAGTTGTTCATTATTTATACCTTTTTAAGTCGTTAATTGTTACACCCCGACCCGATTTAACCCTAATTAGTGCTAATTAAGTGTGTTTTGACTAAATTAAGTGTGTTTAGTTGCTAATTATGGTAAGTAGTGTTTTATAGTCTTCATAGACTGAGTTAGTTGAGTTTGGAACCCTGAATAGATAAGTTGGAATAGAATTGACTCGATTGAGTTGAGTCAAAGGCTTTTTCGTAATTATGAATTTTTGCGTTTTGCATCATTTGCATGTCATATTGACATCATTACGTGTATTTTGACGAGTACATCAATTTTCGTATTAGTCTCTTCTTCATTTGATCAACCGTTGACTATTTGGACCCCCATTTGACTTAAAATGATAATATGTTATACTGATGGACTTTCTTGCAAAACTAGCATTTCACCCCTTCGTATATATATCCCTATCCTCTTCTTTCTTTCCTTTCCATTCCCTTCCTTTCTCTACTCTTCTTCTTCTCCACTCCTTTCCTTCATTCTTCCTTCTTTTTTTCTCAATCATGAAGAGAAGCATAGTGCAATTGCCTTGAGAACTAGGAGGGGACCTCACCTTCTTCATCTTCATCTTCTCTCTCTTCATTGTTGGCTAAGAAATACTTCTTCATCCCCTATCTTCTCCAACTTTGAAATCATCACAAAAGGTAGACATCAAACTCTTAATTGATTTGGGTTTTGTTGTAATGGGGTCAAGAAACTCTTGGATAATTGTCCACACATGTTCATTTCCATTTTCTTGATTTTGTGATTAGGGTTTGAGTGTTTTGGGGATTTTGGGTTCCTTTGAACAAGAGTGTGTAGAAAGATTTGAAAAGCTCATTGGAGGCAAGTATAAGATTTAATATGGATATATGTGATGATTCATTTCCATTGATTCCAATGAATTTCTTTCTCTAAGATTTTACCTTATTATAATGAATGGATTAGTGTGTTTAATGATTTTAATAGATGATTAGAAGGAGTTGTATGTTATATATTGTAAATGGGAGCATGGAGGCTCTTTTATGCAGGTTTTGTAGTGGAAGGGGAGATAAGATTAGATGGGAGAAGAAATGAATGAAAATCCTGCATTTAGGAATTCTAGAGCAGTCGCTCGAGCGAACCTCCACTTGACACTTGGGTCGAGCGAACAAGAAGATCGTTCGGACGCCTATCTCTCTGGATAGGGTCCGCTCGAGCGAACATGAGTTCGCTCGAGCGACCACACCCCTGAACACCTCGCTCAAGCGAATGAATTATAACACGCAAGCGACCCACCTTCTGGATTGGGTCCGCTCGAGCGAACCTGATACTACAACTGACTCCTTTTTTACCCAAATTTCAGGGTGAATTACCACCCATAAATTTATCTTAACTCACCTTAAATGTCCCTAATTGATAATTAAGGTATTTACCTTACTTCCATAGGAATTTAGGAATTTTTAAGACTTTATGACCTTAAAGGTGGAATTATTAACCTTATTAATTGGTCCAACGGACAAATATTAATCTAACACTACGCCATGAAGGTTAGTTTGGAAATTCAACATATTTCTTATAATTAGTGACACTTAACAAAGTAGTAGTACGTTGATAATTTTCAAAGTTACCTTGTATTGGACGATAAAAGACTAAATTTAATAATTTCGTATTGGCTAGTAAAAATACATTGATTCTCTTTAATTATTTATTGCATTTCATATTGGAATACCATTTCATTTAATATCAAATCTTATTTATTGTAGTTGTTGAATTAGTTTTACTCCTTGAGGTCCAATTTGGTTATATTCAGATTCGTAACTTCAATATGTATACCTAATCAATATTTCTCAAACATATGGGGCTTCTTTTACATGGCCCAACCACCAATCGCCACCATTTATGTCAAGACTGGACAGATTTTTAGTCTCACTGAAATGGTTAGATTTGTACCCAGAGGTTTGTCAGCTTGCCCTTCTTAAGCATGCGTCTAATCATTGCCCGATCCTATTGGACTCCAAACCTGATAGGTGGGGTGCGGCACCATTCCGTTTCGAATTGTATTGGCTTGAGAATAAGGTCTTTGTCACTCTGATAAAGGATTGGTGGAAGAAGATAAGAGTTGATGGCTGGGCGACCTTTAAGTTGGGTTTGAAGCTCAAGATGTTGAAAGGCAAAACTAGAGAGTGGTCAAGAGCAACTTTGAGGAAGTGGGGAAAGCCAAAGTTAGAATTCTAGATGAAATTCAATCAATTGATCGAGCTGAGGAAGTGGGCACCCTTTCGTCTGTTGATGTAATTAGTAGAAGATTGCTTCTCAAAGAGGAGTTTTTCAAAAAGATTAGGGAGGAGGAGATCAAGTGGAAGTAGAGGTCTCGCTGCCAATGGCTAAAGGATGGTGAGAGAAATTCAAAATCCTTTCATAGGATGGCCTCTGCTTGCTCTAGATCCAATAGAATTAATGTTTTGATGGATGGGGAAGAAATGCTGAATAAAAAAGAAGATATCATAACGCATATTCATGAATTCTTTTCCTCTCTTTATTCGAAAGAGATCATGGTTCGCACTTTACTGAACCATCTAGAGTTTGCTTCTATAGAGGATGAGAACGCCTGGTGGTTGGAGAGGCCTTTTGAAAAGGACGAGGTGCGTGCTGCAGTTTTTGATCTTGGGAGAGATAAAGCTCCGAGCCCAAATGGGTTCCCAATAGCCCTTTTCCAAGTATTTTGGAACGAGGTGAAAGAAGATGTTATCTCCTATATGAAGGAGTTTCACTCAAGAGGTAAGCTTTCAAAGAACTTGGGGGCGTCATTCATTGCTCTTATTCCTAAGAAGCCAGGTGCCGACACCATAGCAGATTTAAGGCCTATCGGTCTGATTGGCTATGCCTATAAAATTCTTACTAAAGTTTTGGCAAGCAGACTTCTAAAAGTGCTTCCCCCAATCATATCATCCCCTCAAGGTGCATTTGTACATGGTAGACAGATCCTCGATGGCTTTCTTATTGCAAATGAGTGTATGCATTCTAGGCTTAAGGGAAGGAAGCCATGTTTGCTTTGCAAATTAGATATGGAAAAAGCTTATGATATGGTTGATTAAGGTTTTCTTCTTTACATGCTTAGAATGGGATTTAGGGACAAATGGAGGAGTTAGATTTTGGAGTGTATTTCCTCTGCATGGTTTTCTATCATTATAAATGGGTCTCCTACAGGTTTCTTTTTAGTCCAAAGAGTTTCGAGACAAGGAGATCCCTCATCTCCTTTCTTGTTCGTTATTGTGGGGGAAGCCTTCAGTTGGATTGCTTGTAGCAGCAAACACTGGGAATCTTATAAAAGGTTTTCTTCCCGCTCTTAACGCTCCTGTTATCTCTCATCTCCAGTTTGCGGACGACACTTTCATTTTTTGTGATGCAAATGAAAATCAAGTGAAGAATGTTAAGGCTGTCTTATTCTGTTATGAAGCAGTTTCGGGCTTAAAGGTGAACTTTCATAAATGTGAACTTTTGGGAGTAATGGTGGAGGAACCTCTTTTATCCCGTTTATCATATGTTTTGGGATGCAAGGTAGGTAAGTTCC
Organism: Camphora micrantha; assembly: GCA_003546025.1. NCBI lineage: Eukaryota > Viridiplantae > Streptophyta > Magnoliopsida > Laurales > Lauraceae > Camphora > Camphora micrantha. The sequence continues at coordinate 40,314,144 of QPKB01000006.1, read as the reverse complement.
CTGGTAACTATCTTAGTCTCCCATTGTGCACTACTTACTCTCGAAAATCTATATGGGATCTTGTGTTGAAAAGGATGCAGAAAAAGCTTTCATCATGGAAAGCAAGCTACTTGTCCCTCGATCATAAAGTCATTTTGTCAGTTCTATCAAATATACCGATATATTACCTCTCCTTGTTTAAGTGCCGATGTCAGTGGCCGATTGGATTGAGAAACTTCAATGTAATTTCTTATGGCAAGGAAGGGAACGGTCGAAGAAAAATCATCGAGTGAAGTGGGCATTGGTGTGTAAGTCTGAAAAGGAAGGGGGGGTTTGGGCTTAGATCCACCCATCATATGAATATAGCTCTTTTGAGGAAATGGTTATGGAGGATAGGTGAAGAAGGGGATTCTTTATGGAAGAGTATTTTACTTGCTAAGTATGGCATATTAAGGAATGGTTGGGATATTCAAAAGCCAAATTACCTTGCTTTAGCCTTTGGAGAGGGATCCTTTTATCAAAGGAGGCTTTTGCTCATGACATTAAACTCAGATTGGGATTAGGAGATAAACTTTTCTTTTGGACTGATAACTAGGTTGGTGATAAATCCTTGGTTGAAGCTTTCCAAGACTTATTTAGTTGTGCTAGATATCAAAAAGCGATTGTCTCAAGTTATTTGGTAAGGAATGGTGCTCAAGTGCATTAGAGGCCGATTTTGAGGGAGATAGAGGAGAGTAATTTATTCTCTCTCCTCGACATCCTCAATCATGTTCATATTTATCCGGATGTGGAGGATGGTAGGAGTTGGATGGCTTCTAAAGATGGTATTTTCTCTATTTCATCATTCTTCTCCGCTATTTCAAGGAGTCTCACTCGTAAAAGCTTTTTGCTTAGGCTTTGGAAGATGAAGATCCTACCTAGGGTTATTCTCTTTTGTTGGTTGGCACTGCGCAATGCTTTATTGACCATGGATAACCTTCAACGACTCAAAAAGATTGTCATTAATGCTTGCCCAATGTGCTTAGCAAGTGAGGAAACGGCCGATTATCTATTGTTGAACTGTAAAGTGGCGCGAGGGCCGTGGTATGAAGTTTTGGGCTGGTTTGATTGCTGTTGGAATCAACAGAGTTCAATCATTGGGTTGTTTGAGGTGTGGCGCTTAGAGGTTGGATCAGATATTGAGAGGGTTATATAGAGGACGGCATTCCTAGTTATCATTTGAATCATTTAGAATGAAAGGAGCTCAAGATGGTTTGAGGACTGTATCTTTTCATAGTGGTTCTTGCTTATGCTTACATATTAAAGATCACTATAGCTTATTGGGTGTCTATCCTACCTCAATTCCTTGGGATTCCTTTTGATATCTTCCTAAGGAATTGGAGGGAGGCGGTCCTTCCTTTCATGGGCTAATTGTAGCAATTTTTTTTTTTTTTTTTTGTTATTTCCTCTCGGTGGGCTTTATTTTTCCTTTTCTTTTCTTTTTGGCTTTTCGGTATTCCCCTCTTGTATTGTTAAGGCTTTTCATCTAATGAAAGTTAACATAAAAAAAAAAGGAAGAAAAAAGAAATCTAGATACAATATATGCTCAAATGGAACCTCACCCTTTTGTTATTCAACCAGAACGGCTGAAGCTAATCCAAAAATGCCAAAAACCCTCCTAAGGTCAATTCCTTCGTACGTGTCATTTTTTCAATCGACTCTCTCTTATTATTATGGTGTGAGATTTTTCTAACAATTGCACTGAGCGCTCTCTCTCTCTCTCTCTCTCTCTCTCTCTCTCTCTCTCATATGGTACTGGAGAATTTTCCATTTGGTTGGTTGCATTGTTCTGAAGTCCATGATTTAGGTCCTACCATAGTTGCCCATCGATGCTGTGTATTTAGCTCAACTTCTTGGTTTTCTCTCTCTCTTGATGTTGTATATTTAGCTCGACTTCATGGTTTTTCTCTCTCTCTCTCTCTCATGGTATTAGAGTATTTTCCATTTGGCTGGTTGCATTGATCTAAAGTCTATGATTTAGGTCCTGCCATAGTTGCCCATTGATGCTGTGTATTTAGCTTGACTTCATGGTTTTTGTTCTTTGAGCGAACTCAGCCATGTCTTATTCTCAACAAGTTCCATCCAACTCATGAATTCTCTAGTAAGAGATAAGACTCGAAAATACCCTCTAAAGGGACTGTCGCGACCCCGGACCTGGTCAAGGGGCCAAATCTAGGATCAGGACTAAATTTGGATGATGAATGGTTGAACGGTTGTCAATGTCATGAATTTATTTCAACCAATACGTGCACGAGTCAATAAAAGATGTCACTCCTGTACGCGATTTCCCACAGGTGTCCGTGGTGAGGATCTCACATCAACATTATATATATATATATATATATTTGTTTAAATGCGAAAGTGTATAACAAATCGAATTCATAGATTCATTTCCAAAAAAACAAGATGATAACATATGTAAACAACTTGATGTTAGAGTGAGCAATGATCATGTTAGCATTTTCCAAAAGTAATTGTTAAATGTTTATAAAAAAGATAAATTAGTTAACATTCCCAAAAATAATCTCTCAAAAGAATGAGTTATCCATGACTCCCCAAAAAGTGTCGTATCTCGAGACAACTGAATGTCTAGACGACATCATCGGCATGCCACTCAACTAAGCGCTACGGTTCACCGACCGCCTCCTCAGGTTCCTTCTCAAGATAACCGGAAACTGGACCTAAGTACCAAATAATGGGTCAAACACAACGATCTGGTAGGCGGGTCAAAGGATATAGCAATACAATAATAAGTGAATTTACCTTGGAAAACATTTAAACATGTTTAAACAATAAATTTCCATGAAAAAAGTAAATCATTTATTCAAAAACACATATACAATGTAAAAACATGTAAGTGTATCAAGGAACGAGGAAACAAGCAAGACGGCAACCACACGAAGCTAAGTCCTCTATCACCAAAGTGACAAGAGCATATCAGGGCATTGATCTCAGTCATGCGAGGTGAGGAGATTCAACGAAATACACATGTACATATAATAATACGGGATGGGGCCACGGTAGCAAGCCGGGCATCGAGAACCGCGGTAGCGAACCGGGCATCGGGAACCACAGGAGCAAGCCGGGTATCGGGACGGCACCACAGCAATAAGCCGAGTATCGAGATCCAAACTTCAGTTGGCTAGACGGGAGGGCGACCTCCAAGTCGGTGGATCAAACCGACAAGGCCGTCCAAGCTTAGTGGTGCCGACTCATAGGTCATATGATAGAAATTGGGGCAGGTAATAAATACATATGATGTAATTATATAAACGGGCGGGACGGGGGTGCTCAATGGCACAAATATCACTTCAATATCGGGTAATGTACATCGGGACTAACAAATGTTACAAGTACAATTTCAATGCTTCCGGGAATAACAAATCTTAAATCTTAAATTTCGGGAGTGCATAACAAAATTCGGGAACAATAGAGTACAATTAAACTTTTGAATTTTTGGGACAAGTATCAGGATTCAAGACTAAATCAAGGATATGGGTCCCATATGTCGATTTCAATATAGACTTAGTACTCCTTGAGTTTTGGAGACATTTCGGGCTCCTTATACACCTTGGTAATTTCAAGATATTCGATGAATCTTTGTGATGTGGTTTCTATCTCAAACGAGTTCATACATTGCATATTAAATCTCCCCGACACAAAGGGATCAATAAACCTCCCCCAAACATTTAAGCATTGCATTAGTGCTCCAAACATTGCCCCAGAGAACAGTACCCATCGCTCGAGGGGACCTGAAGTTCGCTCGAGCGGTGGACTCTCTGGAAGGACTCTCTAGGAGGGTTCGCTCGAGCGGACTTGCCTAATCCAGGTTGGCTCGAGCGAACTTTCAGTTCGCTCAAGCTAACAAGCTTCTGGATGAGAATTTGGGAGGGTTTGCTCGAGCGAGTTCGCTCAAGCTAACAAGCTTCTGGATGAGAATTTGGGAGGGTTCGCTCGAGCGGACCAAGGTTCGGTCGAGCGAACTGTCCTCTCGATGGGTTCGCTCGAGCGACCTGTCAAGTCCCCTCGAGCGAACTGTCCAGAAACAGATTCTAGAAGAGTTATGCTCCTTCCTTTTCCTCTTCTTACAAACTTCTTTGAGCCTCATTCTTCCATCAAAATAAGAGCGCTAATAACCTCTTTAAAACTCCATACAAACTACCAATAAAACTTCAATAACATTCATCCAATTACCTCCATCTTCACTTCATTTAACCACAAAAGAGAAAGAGAAATCCAACATTCACAAGGATTCATTTTGTGCCTTTAACAAGAGACAAGCAAAAGATTATAAACCAACATTTCCAAGACATTAAATGAGCTAACAAGATACTTTCATGAGCATTTATTTCAAAATCAATGCAAATTAATAAACATGAATAGAAATAACAAAACCAACCACATTTTTCATAAAACGAATTTAATGCTTAAACTATCTATTCATCCACTTGCCTTTGGTCTTTAATCAAGAAAATCAAGCAACTAATCAAGCCCTTCACAAAGATAACCTACAACACCACAAAAAAACCCCTAATACAACCCCTAAAATGGTCAAAATAATGAATGGGGAAGAAAAAGCTTGAAACAATGGAAATGGAACTTCCCTAAGTGAAAAACAAAACATATCTAGAAGATTGGAGAGGAAGCTTACAAGGAAGTTCTTCAAATATACTTGATTAGCTCTAAGAGGGTCTTGAAATAGGTGGTTTCCTCACAAATGGCATCAAGAGAGAGCTCTAGTAGAGAGGAAGAAGATGATGATCTCCACTTAGTCTTTGGTGCACGATTGGTAGTGATTGGAGACGGAAGAGCAAGAACCAAGAAGTAGATGAAGAAAACCCTAGATGGGTTGAGGTTTGAGCTGGAAAAGAAGAAGGGGAAGGAAGGTCTCCTTATCTACAAGTGGGGAGTGGGTTCCACCCCTAAGAAATCTTGTAGGACTGAAATCATACTTTTCGGGACCTCAGATGAGTTCGACGAAGAAGGGGAAAACGATCGTCGAAATATCTAATTTCTTAAAAGTATATATTTCAAAGGTTTTGAGGATATTGAATTTCGTGTCCAGATTTGATGTAAAAAGACTGTTTTACTTACCCTCGATGCTATAAAAGTCCGGTTTCGGGGTTTCGAACGGGAACAGGATCAATACGAAGGTTGTAGAAATTAACAAGATGATTCAAACGGGATTAATACACAAATTTATGGAGTCTCGAACGATCCCCCAAGCTCACGCAAAGTCGTCAAAGGAACCCCCAAAGGGTCCCACTAATAAAAAAGGCTCTCAAAATTTCCCCAAAGCTATTTTGAAAGTTATTCTAACCCAAAGCTTAATCAAAATTCGCTAAACACACTTAGAGATAAAACACGACTTAATTAACACTAATCGTGGACTCTCAGGATGGGGTCTTACAGGGACCACTATGTTACCCTTGATGAAAAGAATTATATAAGGCCCACCTATTAATAATCAATCCAACTGTTCAAAATAAATGAAATATCCTCCAATAATATATTTCTAAATTTTATTACAATAGGAGTTGATCCTACTGTAAGATTAAGGACATAATAGAAAATATGATTAGCACAATCTTATACATTATTAGACATCTGCATTAATCATGTTAGTAGTCATGTATTATATCTTAAAGTGGGACTAACTCCAGGTGTAGTAAGATTTGAAAATATGTCACCGAAGGGAGTGACATTCATTTTGAGTAGTTTGAATTATTAGTGGATAGAGTTCACAATGGAGTTTCACACATCCCAACTCACTATAAACTCATGGGAGACACTGGGGATCTATACACGACTAAAAAGAGATGAACATGCATGAACAAAAATAAGGCTCAAGAGAATATTCAACGTGGAAGATAAATGGGAGAAATGGGATAACTAATGAGGGAGCAAACTTTTGCCACATTCTATATTAGAAAAACAGCCTACAAAGATATATAGAGGTTGTTGTCAATAAATTTAATTAAATGTAAAGGATCAATGGTATTAATTTGACGTTGAGATTAGGGTTGCAAATGGTTATCCAATTCTCCGATTACCCGGAAGTTCTGACCCGTGAAAATCGGGTATGAAATCTATCTTAGGTTCCTATTCATAAATGGGTCTGAATCCGTAACGCAATTTAGGTTCTAATTGATAAATGGGTCCCGTTCTAGGTCCATATAGGTTCCGGCCTATGGACTCGAGACCCGGCATATGAGTCTTTGATGTTACAATCTGTACCTCAAAATCAACTATTTTTTAGACTTTTTTATGTAGAATACTGGAGGTAGTAAACTTGATGCACGGTTATAAGTTGAAAGATATGCTTATTTTAAGAAAAATAAATAAAGAGAAATTAGAATTGGTTTTGGAACTAGATTATAGTCCTCTAGGTGAACCCAGTTCCGGAACCGGATCTGAGTTTTCCTATCGGAACCGGGTCTGGAACCAACAAAATAGGTTCTGATTCAAAATCAGACCCGGAACCAAAACCGTTATTTAGAAACAGGTCCGATTTCGAGTCAAGTATGATTCCGACCCAAAACCGTCCTGTTTGCAATCCTACTTGAGATTTCTAAAACAAGACTGCAATGTCTGATCCAATGAACACATTGGGCAACCTCTCTTTGCAACAAGTCTGTCCCTTGAATAGAATTCAAGTTCTCAGTGGAACCAACCACAGTATACAACAACCTTGTGGTGAACAAAAGATTTCAACAAGTGCTCAGTCAGAAAACATAATGGAGAGAGGAGTTGTAGTGGGCACTTAGAAGAAGAAGAAAACTTCATGTTTTAGGGAACAATGGAACCCTTTTCATATAGGGTTGATCCCTAATTACAATTAGTAGGTTGGGTGTTATGCAATAACCAACCATAATCGCTGAAACAATAGATTTGTAGTAATTCTAGCATGGGCTTCTACAAAAAGACAGTTGGAAAGAAGGGACATGACAAATAAAGGACCCACTATAGCAAAAAAAGAAAAAAAAAAACTAAATAGACCATTGGAAATCTTATAATAGGATTAAAATGTTAAAAATAAAAATAAATATAAATTATTCTTCTACAAAAATCTTTATGTAAATATATATTGGCTACTTTTTTTTATTTTTTTTCATGTTTGGGACTGTCCAAACTTTAACATTAGAACAGCTCCTTACCGTAGCGGTAAAGAGTGTCAGTTCTCACCTGTTTGTCTAGAGTTTGAATCCTAGATATTTCATTTTTTTTCTGCGTGTGCAGGCTTTTCTTCCCAGGTGCATGGGCTTTCAACTAATGCCAGGGTTATCGTGATTTTCCATCTCCTCGAGCAATGGGGTGTCCTGTTATGGCCGTTTTCGGGCCTGTTTGTTTGAGATAATTTCTGAAAAGAATTCTGGCAGTTGAGTATTTCTAGAATTCTTATTAAAAATGCTTCGTTTGAAAGGAAAAGAATTTTAAAACCCAGCTTTCTGAGAATCCCAAATGCTTAGAAAGTGAGCATTTCGAATGCTAAAGAGCCCTTCAGCATTTGTGGAATTTTGAGAGGAGAAGATTTTAGGTGGATTTCTATTGGTGTCTGGCCATTGCAACGATCATTTTATGTATGTAGATTTAACACAAAAACAGAGGCAAAACCTATTTTTTCTCATCTTCTCTCTTCTACCTATTCCATTTTCATGTTTTTTTTTTTTCTAGATTCCATTTGAGAAAATCTCAAATCCACTCTTCCTGCAACTTGTTTTCTTCAACCATGGTGGGAAAGATCTCTTCAGTGAGGGGTCCTGACCAAATATAGAGCCCAAAATGGTCTTAACTGCTTCTGCTTGTTTGAGTCGGGTGTGCCCAAGCTTTCCATTATCGACGGAGTTGCACTCTTCCTCATCAACTCTATGAAAATCCCTAAACTCGGGGGTAGCATTGGAATGATTGCCAAGAGCTTCAAACACATTAATAAGTAATTTGTTTTTGGGTATGTTTATTCTCTTTTGGGTTGCAATTATTAAGTGACTTCTTTCCTACTATTCTTTAATTGGGTTTTAGGGTTGTTTTTTTTTAATACTCTTTCTTTTTGTAGTGTTTTTTGAGGTTTTTGTTTAGTTGGATTGATGTTAGATTGTGAGCGGCGTCGGATGTGTTTTATTAGTGTGATTTTGATGATCATTGGTGTTTGCATTATTATTTTTTAATTTCTTTTATGTGAATTCCACGTGTTTTAGATGGATGAGTGCTGCCACTGATGATCACGAACATGTGTTGGTATTGAGTGAAAAGCTCTATGACACTTGTTACTCATTGGTGCGGTAAAGATTGCAAAAACAAACCCAAGTGGGGTCACTTCTTGTTACTAATAGCTTTGGGTTGTGTGGGTGTCTTGGATTATTATTATTATTATTGTTGTTGTTGTTGTTGTTGTTGTTGTTGTTGTTGAGTAGTTTGAGTTTGTGAGAATCGTGGGTGAAGATGAGTTCTGGATTAGGATTAGTCCGATAAATCTTCAGTGTACCATGGAATATTAATGTTGTGAAGAGATCAAGATTTGTTAAATTATATGTATAGATTTATTTAACTTTGCATTATATTCTACTAAAAATAATGGTAATACTAGTGTAGTTGTTCAGAATTCTTCTAAGTTATCAAACAGAGAATCTCTAGAATTTAGACTAAATTGAATTCTCATGTATGAAATTGCATGTATTTTAAATTCTCCAAATTTTAGCAAACGTGAATTCTTCAAATTCTTATAACCAAATGGGCCCTAAATTATTCTTTAAAACAACCTCAGCAAAACGTTTCTCAATGCCAAACAGGGGCTTTCTTAATTAAAACAAAATGTGGAGGGGCCCATTTCAAAGACCCTTAAAAAGCTAAAATGGAATCAGCCACATGAATGCTTTGACCGCAAGGCAGAAAAATGATGGTGAGAAGGCTGACCATGGACTGGTAGGAGGTTGGCCTGTCCCACTTTACATTCCAACTAACCAACTTGTGGAAAGTTGAAACACAAAAGAATCAATATTATGATGAGCACGCACCCACATGAACCAGTTGCTTCCTCTTTAGACAGACATTTAGTCAATATCCTCTTACAAACAGTAAAACCAAAACAATAATGACTCCAGACTATAATTTAATCCCTGTCGCCTAGTAACTTGCATGTGGCCCCCTCAACCACTCGTAATTTGTAAAGCAGCCCTGAGGTCCTGAGGTCCACACTATTACCCTATTTGACAAGTCTTATTTGATTGAAATCAAGATGTTTCAAATACCACATCAGGATTATAAAAGAGTTTATTCGATTTTTTTTTTTTTTTTGAGTTAATCTAGTTCGAAGGATTAAAAACCTTCCGATAGCGAAAAAAAATATTTCAAATAAACCCGTCTAAAAAAAATCTTTTCAATTAAATGCTGTTATAAATTGATTGTTGGGCAAGTCTAGTTTAATTGAGAGAGAGAGAGGAAAAAAAAAAAAACACACTTCTTACGTTATTAAAGTTATATGGACAAAGTTACTATGAAGTAAAAGTAGTATACGTAAACTTTTTATATTATAAAAATTATATAGGGAAAATTTGCAAAAGAGAAATACAAAAAGTGTTCGTTTGTTTTAGATATTGATATTTATTTGAAAAGAAAAAACTTTTGTTCACTTTTTGAAAAAGATGCAAAATGTCTTCAAGCTTTTGAATCCGACATCAAAGAGAAGTTCGCAAACAATCTGATATAGTCAAAAGTTAATTTGAATTAGGTTCAAGTGGAACAAGACTAAAAAATAAACTTGTCAAATCACACCTCTCACAAAAAAAACGAAAAAGTTTGTTGGTGGAGTAACTTAGACGCCTAATAAAATAAATAAATAAACCCGCATGTGGTCCACATTTGTTTGCTCGTATCCTTTCTGTCAAATACCACCCTAAAACAAAAAATGATCTGCACACAAGTTACATCAGGTTGAAGTTGTGCCCATCTGCACCATACAATAGAAAATTTATTATTTGTGGACTATAGTCTTATAGAAAATATGTATACTGTATGTGCCGTGCTCTTTTTTCCGTGGTATGAGGTGATAGATGGATATGAACATAAGTGATGGAGACTGCCATGATCCATCAAGCTTAATGCATAGTTTTTGTATTCTTTAATTTTGCATCAATAAATGAAGATTCAATTGAGCAAATTATTTCCTTCATCCATTTGAAGGCATGTTCCATGAAAAAGCCATACATGGTTAAAATGAAAACTATTGATTTAAACTTCTTGGGTCTTAATCTCAAATGTGTTGGTATTAATTTCTCACTTATTGATGCTATCACTAAATGCCTCCGAAATCAATTATTTCTGATTTTTTTTTATTTTTCTAGTTTTTTGATACATCCATTTCAATATTCTCATATCTGTTATACTCAATTTGTACATGTGTTACTTCTTAATTAGGCGACATTTTACTCTATAAGTAATAGTTGGTCTAATCGCTATTTTGCAAAATAATTTCTTTATTCTTATTGCTATGTGCTAATATAAAGCACTCTAGAAGCTAGGGGTGTCAAAAAAAAAAAAAAAAAAAAACCCGGAAAACCGTCTAACCAACCAAACTGAATCGATGGTTAAGAACCGTGTTTCACGGTTCGGTTATGGTTACGATTATTAAAATCGAAAAATCATACTTTACAATTTGGTTACGGTTTTCAGTCTCGACTCACAGTTATTAACTGAACTTAACTGTAAAATACAGGTCGATCAACCGTTTTTCCAAAACACATGGTTAAACCAACCATTACACTAATAATAAAAAAAACTAAATGGCCTAAATGAAATAAAATGACTTAAGTTAAGCCCCCTTTCCTCATCTTGCTTTCTCTATCAATCTTTTTTTTATTTGTATTTCAATATCTTTTGTTTATGTTTTCTTTGATATGTGTAGATATTGCTTTTATATTGGAATACTTATATATATATAGCCCATATTGGAATTAATCGAAATTGAACCGGTTTTTTAGGATACGGTTATAGTTTTTAAAAATTGAAATCCGTATAATACAGTTTGATTAGTGATTTTTCAAAAACAAACGGTTAACTGAACTAGTACACCCTTACTAGAAGCAAATCTCTACATCAACCATCCCACTTTTATCATAGGGCTCCCCTCACCTGAGCACTGCTGCTCACCTGAAGTTCTTTTCCTTATTATATATAAATTCAACATATTTCTTAACCTCTCCATCTTTACTAATTATCAAGCCAAACTATCGAGATGAATCTTTTTGTGGTATCTCTTGAGCTTCAATACTCTCATAGTTTTAACTCTTTATATATTCCTATTGAGATCACAAACCATATATTGTGTCTTAGCACCACTTATTTTAATGCGCTTAAATTCTAAAGCCTCTCATTATCTCTTAAATTTCGTATTCATCTCATCTCTCAATTCATCCATCAGTATTATATCATCTATGAACAGCATATGTCAAGATATCTCATATTGAATATAACCAATTAACTCATCCATAATAAGGGCCTAAAGCTAATCCCTTATGCAAACCTATAGTCATCGAAAACTCACATGTCTCTTTATAGGTAATTCTTACACTCATTATCATTTCCTCGTATATGTTTTTAATAACTTCATTACAACCTCTTAGAAGACTCTCTTTATTTAAAATCTACCAAATCAAATCTCTAGATAACCTATCATAGAATTTCTTAAATCATGAAGACAATATGAAGATTTTTCTTAACTGCCTAAGTGAAAAGATAACATCTATAGTTAACCTCAATAAATCTAAATAACTCAAAATGAATATCTCCTCTTATATGAGCCTTCACTAAATCTTATTCTAATAGAAGTTGGACCATCATAAGAAAATCACTTATAAAAATATAATTTAAATATTTTTAAAATTTAAAGTATATTAATTATATTTATTAATATGATTATACAGTAAGCTCTAGTGAGACTAACAATGTGGCACTGAGGTATTTACTTTAAACTGTTTAATCTTATTGTAAGTGAACCCACCAATATGCCACTAAGTCCGATGCTCATATGTTTTGCATAAAAAAACAAAGGAGTGGTTTGTGGGAGAATTTTCATTTATTATTTCAAGTTCCAATCCCTTAAGTATCTCCCACTTGCTTTCATTAGTGGGATGTGCAGAGCTTTACTATGGGGCGTATCTATTGATAACCTAAACTACTCAAAATGGATATGATCCCCTCCAGTGATGTATCTTCAAATCATTTATTAGGAATTGGACCCACTATAAAATTTGAGGACATAATTGATAATGTGATTGGTATTTATGATTAATAACTTATAAAATTATGTTAATTATATTATAATTTTTCATAACTCTAACTCCTATTAAAATAAAATTTAAGGATATATACTATTGAGAGTATGAATTGATGGAGCTCATGATGGACATCCCAACTTATAGGATAAGCTTGTGGGAATCGAGTGGGAATCAGGACTATATTATTTCCATGTTAAGGATAGAAGAAAGTCAAAAAGAAAAGACAAGCGGGTAAGCAACTGCAGGTTGGAATCTTGACTTTATTGACCCGCCTAGACGGTCACGTGCAGCGGGCCCGACAGCGAAGGGCGGGCTCACGTCGTCTGCGTCATCTAACGGCAGAGGCTGAGGCCGGCAACAGCTTTCCGTTACCGTTAACAAAAACCAGCGAATCACAACTGACGTAATCCGGATCTTGAGGCGGGTCACGGACATGCGGCCGTGTCAGGAAAGCGGATCTTAGCGCGACCCGGTCAAGGGCTTCTAAATTTTCAAAGAGAACACAGAGAAAAGTCCTTCTGCACATGGCCCGCACAGCCACACAGAAATCCGATGCTGACTCAGCTTCATCCATGAGGCTCGTCTTTAGGGCATAGAGTTTGAACTTAATTACATAAATGCCACCATATTTTGTTCCTCTAGACTAATGACAGAAATTGCAGTTGCTTGACCTAATCATCTAAGCAGACAAAGGATATGGTAAATTTCTACTGATCCGAATCAGATGATAGTTAATTTATTGTAACAAAAATGTCAAGGATGTTTGTAAACTTGAGTTTTTTTTCCATGGTTGGTTTTTTACTTAAAGTCATTATAAACACAAAATTTATGGGTCCGTTTGAATTCATGGGGTTTAATTTTTGGTAAAGTGGGTTTTCAAAAGAAAGGAAAAAGTATTACCGAGGTTAGGGGTGAAGGATATAATATTGAGATTGATCCATTCATTATCTACTGTTGGATTGATTCATGATAAATGCAATTATTGAACCATTAAATTTATGCACTAAAAATCAAGGGTTAACATGATTTGATTAAAATAATTTTTGGCTAACTCCTTACTCACATCGGTTTGCTCCAAAGAGGTGGGGATTTTTCTTCTAAGGTATTTTATGATGTTTAATCCAATAAGTTCTTTCTTATCTAATGGGGCTAGTGGGTCCTAAAATTCTTTCATATATCTTATATTTAAGACATGTAGATAATGCCTTAGAGATTGGCACTTGGAAAGTATTTGTATAATAGCTATAAAATTATTAACTAGTGATCAAGATCATGGGTTCCACCTAAGCCATTCAAAATCACTAAATCATAATGTTTCATCATAAAATATTTTTACTCCAATTAAAGTTATGCCTGTTATTATATCCTAAATACATGGAATGACTTAAATGTCTTTTTGTTTTTTTTTCAAAAAAAGTTAATAATGTGTTTAGTCATGATCGATCTGATGGTAAAAGATCGAAAAATTGGACATGATCAATTGAATATGATTTGAAGGCTACATGGCAAAATTGGTAAGACCCATTGATCTTACCAGTTATAAGAAGAATAAAAAAGGACAATACTTCATTTCATAGCCTATGATTTGGACAATGACGACATCTAATGGACCCAATTTACCTTAATAAATGGTTCAACCTCGAAGACGCAGATTTATTTGATAGGAAAAGTGAGCCCTACGAACTATGCTCATGTTCTATTTTAAAGATCATCTAAATTATCACCAAATAATATAATGTTCTCCTACAAGCGAACTGCGTATGCCGTCCAGCTCTATGGGATCCACCTTTTCCTACCATTGATTAGTGCAGTCCTTTCGATGCTTGTAACATCCAATATGATTTGGCATCAAGACCAGTTTTACACTCATTGAACCTTCACTCACCATGTGATTGAATCTGAGAAAAATCTACCATTAAGATGTTATTAAACTTTATTATTGCTAAATCAAAGTCCAAATTAATCTGAGAAAAATCTACCATTAAGATGTTATTAAACTTTATTATTGCTAAATCAAAGTCCAAAATAATTTGGTGGGACTATTTTTTTGGCTTCCCGTAAGGGGACCTCTCCATTTATCCTGCACCCATTGATTGAAATGCAACTAAGTGGGCCACATAAGATGGACTGACTTCATGTTACCTTTCAATGATGTGGCGCCATGTCCAATTGGACACTCATTTATTTGACCTTTACTCATTATTTTTAAAGACTCTATTAACTTGTTAGACAATTATTAATAACATCATAGATGTTTCTACCAAAAAAAAAAAAAAGACAATTATTGATAGGATTTTTTTTCTTGACCCTATCCGGGGTGGAACATTCTATTCTTCTTATTCATTCCTTGCAAGCACGCATCAATGCACGTTTGACTAAATGTGAAAAGTATGTGTTCCCCTTAACCTTTCTTATATGCATGCATCTATGCGGGCTTGACTAAATATGAATAGTAAAAGGTCCACTTCTAGGATAAAAATTTCCTTATATTATGAAGATGGTAGATGGTCACGGTCCTGTATTTTTCTTGTATATCCCATGGGCACTTATTGTATTATAAATTATTAATAAATTCGCCAACAAGGAGCTTGTGCCAATTACATCCACCACCACCACCACCATTAAAATTAAAATTAAGTTTTAACTATGTTGGTGTCGGCTACATGAATTCCGTATTTCTCTACTCTGACTTATCACATGCCAATTTTATCCATTGGGGGAAAAACAAGCTAACAGATGAAATTACAGGCCATAAATAAAATTGCTGTTCACCAAGATATACTTTATCAATCCAACTAATCAGCTCAAAGCCACCATTTTCCAGTCCCACACCCTTCATTCAACCATGGATGGAAGTAAAAACCATTTTAGTAATTGTAATAACGACCAGGGGTATTCATGCAAATCAAAATATCAGGCCAAGAACACAAAAGAAAGGGAAGAAACGGTCTCCTTTCATGGAAGCCATGGATTATAGAGATATATATGCTCAGCCAATGTTCCTCCCTAAATCTCTCTCCCTTGCTCTCTATTATCATAACAGAAAAAATGAAGACTCCTCTCCATCTCTCTCTCTCTGTCTCTGTGTCTCCTCAGATACCACCCCAGATAGAAAAAAGTGTCCCCCCACTTTCTCTGAATCCATCTAAGATAGATTTCTAACAGAAGAGGAAGAAGAAGACATACACAGATCATCCACTCAAGAAGAAGAAAGCAGAAGTATAAAAGAAGAAGAAGAAAAAAAATGCCTGTAACAGAAAACCCAGGAGGGTTTCTTGGCCGCTCAATCCTCAGCATACGTAGAAACCAAGTGGCCTCCATGGAAGGTGGCCATGACCAAGAGCTGGAAGACATTGATCTCTTCACAAAACACATTGCTGATCGCTTCCATGAGCTCTCTCCATTAAATGAAGAGAACAAGGATGACAACAAGAGCCTCCTCTCCCTCCCATGGCTCCGAAAGCTCCTCGATGCTTTCCTATGCTGTGAAGCAGAATTCAAGGCCATGATCATTCTCCGGCGCAACCCTTCACACATGGCCAAGCCCCCGTTTGATCGCCTCATCACCGAGATGCTCGACCGTTCTGTGAAAGCTCTCGACATATGCAACGCCATCTCCCATGGCATTGACTCGGCACACCACTGGCAGAAGCGGGCTGAGATAGCTGTCCTGGCGCTGGAGCAGAGGCCATTAAGCGAAGGCCAGTTTCGACGTGCAAAGAAGGCATTGACAACACTTGTTGCGACGATGAATCATGATGATAAGGGTGGTAAAACAACTGAGAGATCTTGGTCCTTTGGAATGAGGGGTAGTGTGGCGCCAACTGGGAAGGACCGGACCAGCGGCGCGCATTTGCGGTCGCTGTCTTGGAGCGTGTCCAAGACATGGTCTGCCTCCAAGCAGCTGCAGGCAATGGCGGCCAATCTGGCAGCCCCTCGGGGTGCAGACATGAATGGGCTGGCCTTGCCAATTTACACCATGAGCACAGTTCTGATGTTTGTGGCATGGGTTCTTGTCACCGCCATCCCTTGTCAGGACCGTGGAGGGCTGAACATGCATTTCCCTGTGCCGCCGAAGCAGCTGGCATGGGCAGGGCCCATGATCAGCCTGCAGGAGAAGATAGCAGAGGAATGGCGAAAAAGGGAGAAGAAGAGCTTTGTGGGGTTGATGGAGGAGCTGCAGAGGTTGGAGAAATGCGCCAGCGGATTGATAGAATTGGGTGAAACAATCCAATTTCCATTGGAGGAGGAAAAGATGGAGGAGATTCAGGTGCAAGCAAATGATTTAGCAGATACTTGCAGGAGCTTGGAAGAGGAATTGGTTCCTTTCCAACGCCAAGTCAGAGAGGTTTTCCATGGAATTGTGCGTAGCCGGACTGAGGTTCTTGACTTCATGGGTCAGGCTCAGGCCAATCGAGTTTCTACGCCCGTTTTGCATTGAGAGGGAGAGATTATTGATGAGATTGGATTCAATTAGGAAGGAGCTATTGAGTCCCAACTGTCATGAAAGGCGACCTTAATCCTGTCTTGAACTGCTTGAATTTGATACCAAGTAAAAAAATGACTAGGGTATAAACTTCTTTTTGTTCATGGGGATGATTGCAGTTTTCATTGTAGTTCACTTGTTTCTTTGTAGAAAGCATAGAAATCTCTGCCTAAAGAGTGGTAGTTCAACCAAGACCAGGCAAGACAACTTGAATCCTGCTGTTCTGCATCAAAGAGTAATTGTTCCAGATGTGCTTGCTGAGTGAGTCTGACTAGAATTTCCTGTTTTTTCTAATGTAGATAGTAGTAAACATTTATTGAATGTAATATTTCTTCTGAATCAAGAATCTTTGGTGAATTTTTATATCAGTAGGAAGGAGAGTGAAGTAATAAAGTCTAAATAACAAAACTAATGAAGGGTGAAAATTGAATCCTTTTGCGAGGGGAGGAGCGGATGTAGCCAAGTAGATCAAGGCAGTGGATTGTGGAATCCACCACGCGGGTTCAATTCCCGATGTTCGCCCATCATTCTCTATCCCTATAAACTTGGACGAGTGTAAATATATTTATTTCACCTTAAAAAATAATTTTTTTTTATATTGAATATTTCCCCAAGTGGCAGTCAAAAATTTGTCTCCATTTCTCATGATATTATGCATGGACCAGATATATCATGGCCAATTCCTTAGAAAAGATGGTGGGCGATTCTTCCACAACAGATTCTGATAAGTGAGAGTTGGAGTCAGTGTTTACGGAATCTTTTTCCGTCCAAAGATATGATTCATCGAAATAATGAGTCACCATTCCATCCATTGATATGGACACATCAGAGATCACCAAATGCTTGGGAGTTCCTCTATTCAATTCTTTTCCTACCACCAAATGCTTGGGAGTTCCTCTATTCAATTCTTTTCCTCCTCCTTGTTGCTGGATATCTCGTTCTTACACATATCTCTTTGTTTTCCAAGCCTCTAGTGAGTTACAGATAGAGTTAGAAAAGATGAAATCTTTGATGATTCCATCATACATGATTGAGTTGCAAAAACTTCTGGATAGGTATCCTACATCTAAACTGATTGGCTTCTCCTTATGTCTCCTATGGTTCTCTCCTACAAAAGAGAAAAATGATGACAGCAGTTAAAAAAGAAAAGTACCAATTGGATGATGAATCTCATCAAACAGTTGGGGCGAATGTCATTTCATCACACCATAGTTGATCAGGAGCTAAATATGGATAAACATATAATTTAATATCTTGAGAGTTTATTGATGACATATATGAAACTTTCTTGTTGGCAGCAAGGTGATGCAGGACAGTGGAATCATGTGAATGAAGCGGGGTTGGGGGTGCATAAACCAATCCATCATGCTCATGAATGAACTGCATAAGCCAATATTATTACAGGAAAAATTGAATTATATCTTTAAAACGGAAATTCACGCTCGGCTCAGAATTCTAGGACGCAGGCGTGATCCCCTCTCCTGATGTGCACAAATTTTCAGATGCTAAGCAGTCTGGAAAACTCTTTTCTCCCTTATAGCTGATGCTCTTATGCACTCAAGTCCTTTGAAAGAAATTATGAATTAGAAGACCTGATACTCCAATAGGGGCAATGATGAACAATCTCCCCTTACTGAGATATTACCCCTCCCAGACATAGTTAAATAGATTTTGACACGAATAATATCAATTCGGGTGAAATCCAAATTTCTCAAATAAAAAATCACCTGTTCCAAAAATCCAATTGAGTGTCATGTGCTTCTTTTTCTTTATCCACTTCTAAGTTTTGACCAATCGGAAAACTGGCAAATTTTAGACTTTTTCCCTTCTAATTGAGATTATACTTAAGATCAAAGTGGCTTTGACTGCACACAATACCTAGTCAATTTTGAATGACCAGTATCTTTAAAATACATTACATGGGCCCTGAGCAATGCAGTCATATGACCTGAATTCCTCTCCGAGTAAGAAGCTCAATTACAATTACCTGTTTGAAGTAACCTGCCAATGGCTATTCAAATTGGTCATGTTACCTTCATCAGTTCATCCCATTCTTCCAAGTCATTAGACCAGAAAGTTAGCGCACATCAGCCATAGGAAAAAGATTGCTTTCATATTTGGCGTGTGATTGTTCCCCTGAAAACCATAATAACATATTTTTAGGGACGATGCCGTCACCACTGTTCAATTCATATAGACTGTGTTTTCCGGAGACGGCGTGGCGGTCTGCTCATCTCTTCAACAGGGATCAATGTCTCCATTAGCTGCAAGCAGAAATTGCAGTAAATAAACATCTCCATTTAGTGCAAGTGGAAATTACAGTGATCAACAGAAATGGATTTTGATCGATAATTTAGTACTAATGAGAAATGAAGTGAGAGCCTCAAAAATAAACTTCAGATAAGACACGAAATTCATAAATGGATTTTGGATGTTATATAATGATGCATCTTGATGCCCTCCGAATTCCAAATTACCTGCAAGAACGGATTACTACAAACTAGTATTTGATTCTTTGGAGGGAGGCATGAAATTCAGAAATCACAAAAGGTGGAATACCATTTTTCTGCATTTGCTGCTCCAAATCTCAGTGCTGATTGTCAAACTTGATTTAGGGT
Organism: Camphora micrantha; assembly: GCA_003546025.1. Taxonomy (NCBI): domain Eukaryota; kingdom Viridiplantae; phylum Streptophyta; class Magnoliopsida; order Laurales; family Lauraceae; genus Camphora; species Camphora micrantha. The sequence continues at coordinate 40,294,753 of QPKB01000006.1, read as the reverse complement.
TGAAAAGTTCTGATTGTCAAACTTGAATTAGAGTTGAAAAGAAAGAGAAAATGCAATGCCCCCCCTTTTTAATATTAGGCACAACCAAATGACACTCAATTGAATTGGAAAAATGTGTTCGAAGATTATAGAAACACCAACATAAGACCATAAATATGACTAAGTAGCCCAAATATGTATTAGTAGTTTCCCTTCCAATCGTGAATCAACTACAAACATTTTGAAGGTTGCTCAGTTTCGATATATTTTCATGATGGCATGTCATTATCTCTCATGGGACCAAAAAAAAGGTGCCCAGGGAAGTCAAAGAGCACCAAATCAACATGCAATATTTCATTGAACAAAAGTATAGCAAACCAAAACTTGTTTCAAGTTACATGAAAACTTGAATAGCTGCCACAGTAAAACGCTTAGGTTACTCCATATCAAGAGATAAACAAAGAATGAAAATCTCAAATTCATATAATTGGTTAGGAATGGATAATTTCTCCAATAAGTGGCTTTGGTAGAAAGAGAAAGCTCTAAATGTGAATCAATTGACCATGAGAAATACTTGATATATTCGAAAAATATGCCATGAAACAAAAACAAAGAAAGGATAATTTCTCCAATAAGTGACTTTGGTAGAAAGAGAACGGTCTATATGTGAATCAATTGACCATGATAAATACTTGATATATTCGACAAATATGCAATGAAACATAAACAACAGCAGGTTGGTAGAGCATTCACCTGCTTTAGCCTCTTTTTGGTGTCCTCCACCTACAATAAAAGATCTACTATCAAAACAAATATAAATGGTAAAAACACAATGAGAAAGCAAGGTCTGTCAAAAGTAAATTTTGATAATTTAATTTTAATAAGATAATTTTCATCTAATATACATAAAATCAAATGTAAAAACAAATTTCTACATTGGTTAGTTGTTTTCATAACATATGTTGTTGATGTGCACAAGAAAACATTCTAGTCTTCCATCATCCATCACAACTTCAGACTGCTGACAAGTTAGCCCTTAGAAAATGGACTAGAATTCTCCATGACAGTAGCGACCTACTAATGTGAACTGTGCATCTAGTTCCAAGCTTGAACATGATGGGTAATACTATACTGATCGGAATTCAACTATGAACATCTTGCTAATCCGTGCATGCATTTATGGGTACATACACAGTTCGATTATTTCAGTTGGACTTGGAACACGTAACTGTTTATCCACAGGAGCTTGCTATGGAAGGAAAATAGATGTGCCACTGCTGATTAGTCAGAGTTGTCTTCTTAAACCTTAAAGCAATGAAGATCAATGAAATATTTTAATGTTTTATGGAGAAGAAGAATATTTTAACGTTTTATGGAGAAGAGAAAGAAAGGAAATAGAAGAGAAGGAGAGAAGAGGAGAAGGTAAAAATAGTCGTATGGCAGTCTAGGTTAGACTCCATTGGCCCATCTTTTTTCATCTTAAGAAAAATACAATATTACATAATGTAGTATTTTGTAAACACATAGAAGCCCTATAAATAAAAAATTATAACTTATTTCTCTACACTCCCGCTCAAGCTGGTGAGTAGATATCTACGATCCCAAACTTGGAAAACACATTAACAAGTTGATTCTTGTGACCGCTTTTGTGATGAAGTCAACCAATTTATTGGATGCTTTTGGGTTTCAACACTACCATCTTTTCTTGCCACTTTTTCTCGAACAAAATGACAGTCAACTTCAACATGTTTTGTCGTCTCATGATAAACGAGATTAGCAACAATATGACGAGCAGAATTATTGTCACAACGAAGAAACATAGGCTTATTGCACTTGAAGCCAAGTTCTTGCATCAGCGTTTGTAACCATAAAAGCTCACATGTTCCTCGAGCCATTGCACGGTATTCTGCTTCAAAATTTGAGAGCGTGACAGCTGGTTGTTTTTTACTCTTCCAAGACACCAAATTTCCACCAACAAATGCACAATATCTAGTGGTCGATCTTCGATCTGTCTTAGACCCTGCACAATCCGCATCAATGAAGATCTCAATGATCTCAATATCTATATTTCCATGTTTCGAATACATCATGCCTTGTCCCGGAGCCTTTTTGAGGTACTTTAATATTCGATAAACTGCTTGAAGAAACTTTATGCGAGGTGCATGCATGAACTGACTCACCACATTCACGGCAAACCCAATATCTAGCCATGTAATGGTAAGATATATTAACTTGCCAACCAGTCGTCTCTGATATAAGCTTGGATCATCTAGTAATTTTCCACTATCTAAACGGAGCCCATGATTTTGCTCAATAGGTGTCTCAACTAGTTTAGCACCCACCATTCCCATTTCTTCCAAGAGATGTAGAGTGTATTTCCTTTGACATATAAAGATCCCATTCTTTGACCGTGCAACCTCTATGCCGAGAAAGTATTTGAGTTCACCAAGATATTTGATTTTCAAAGTCATTGCTAAAAAACTCTTGAGTCCATATATTTCCTCCTCACTTGTGCATAACCAAAAACACCAAAATCTTGAGCTGTTAGTGAACAACATAACAATTTATATCAACACCCCCCCTTGAATGTGAAGCCATTGGAATTCGAAACCCAACAGATGGACGAAACATAGAGACCAAACAAACAGATAGAGGTGACAATAGGTGACATGCCTCCCAATGGTTTCAAACTTGTAACCTCTAGCTCTAATACCATGTCATTCTCACGAGATAAATAAAGAATACAAGAAGAATGATGGAAATTGGTTCCATCAATAATGGGTTTAACAGGGCTTCATATACCTGTGTGGGCCATCCACCTATCAACTTAAGATTTTGGGTTGGTACATGGTATCTTACAATGTATCCGTGCACATTCTTGGCGTTCTTATGTAGCCCACGTGACACGCCCTTCCATGAAATCTGTTGGGCCTGCACGTGATGGGGAGTGTTGGGAAAGTCCCACATCCCACATATCCCAATTGATGGGTTTGATAGGGCTTCATATACCTTTTTGGGCTTTCCACCTATCAACTTATAAAGTGCCTTTTTGAGCCTACATACTTTATCTCCTTGACTCTTAGACATAAAACCAGGAGGAAGCTTCATAAATACTTCTTGAAAATCACCATGCAAGAACGCATTTTTAACATCTAATTGGTAAGAGGCCATTAGAAATTTGCTGCAATCAACCCTCACAGAACTCAACTTAGCAACAGGTGAGGTCGTCTCAAAGTAGTCTACTCTATAAGACTATGTAAAACCTTGTGCCACAAGTCTTGCCTCATACCTTTGAATGGTTCCATCTGGATTATATTTAATGGTATATACCCATTTACATCCCATTGTTTGCTTTCCGGCCAGAAGATCTACTGTCTCCCATGTACCATTCTTATCTAGAGCATTCATTTCTTCAAGCATAGTTGCCTACCACTTTTGGCTATTTAATGTATCACTAGCAGATCTAGGTATACATTCTTGAGGACAACCGTAACACAAAGGCTCGATATGCAGGGGAAAGAAAATGGTAGGACACAAAATTTTGTATTGGGTATCTGGTGGATGGATATCTGGTAGGACATGTCCGTTGTCCTTTTAACAATGCAATCGGAAGATCTAAGTCGGAGGGATCAGAAATTTGATGAGTACCTTATGTTGTCTTTGGATTGGGTATTTCAGGTGGTGATGTACGAGAGCGGGTGACGGCTCAAATTTATTTTTTTCTCCTGGAGTAGACCTGCAAAGGCTTTACTGATATTTTTACAATTGTAAGCTCACTCTCATTAGGACTGGAAGTTGGACATGAGGGAGGCAAAACATCTTGAACAAGTGTGGGTGACTCCCCTTGTTTATTAGGCTCCAATATTTCCTTTCCTTTTGATAAGTAAAAGGACACATCTTCAAAGAAGGTGACATCCATGGTAACAAAGAATTCAAACAAACCACAACCACCACCACCACATATCCCTCCCATATCCATCCCCCCCCCCCCCCCCCCCCCTCTTTCATTTCTTGGGACATAGCACATAGCAATTGTAACATTTTTGAGTGCTAAAATAACCCACAAAAATACCTTTGAGTGCTCTAAGATCTAATTTGTTCCCTTGGTGGTTAGGAATGTGAATGCAACATACACATCCAAATACCTTCAAAGGTACAGGAAACAATGGACCACCTGGATGAAGAACTTGCTACAAACACATTCCCTCTAAAAAGCATGAAGGCATACAATTGATCAAGAAACAAGCCATAAGGAACCCCTCGGACTAATATGTTTTCAGTACATTCATTTCCAAGAGTAATGCCCGAGTAACTTTAAGGAAGTGCCTATTCTTGCAATTAGCAACCCCATTTTTTTCAGGTGTATATGGCTAGGAGGTTTGTGACTCGATTCCATTTTGAACTAGACATGACCGTAACTTATGTGACATATATTCTCTCCATTGTCAGATCGAAGAGTTTGAATTTTGGTATTAAACATTGTATCTATCATTTTATGAAAGGTTTCAAAAAACACACCACAAACTTCATCACGAGACTTCAACAAATACACCCAAGTGCACCTAGTAGCATCATCAATAAAGGAAATAAAATATCGATAACCACCGATAGAAACAAGAGGAACGCACCACCCATCACTATGAATAAAAAAAAATGGAGCACTGCTTTTATTATTCTTACTTTTTGAATGAGAGTTTCTACAGCTTTTGGCAAAGCAACAAGTGTCGCAATTTATTTCTACTACATCATTATTTAGACTCAAATGAGTAAAGGGCAGACTTGAGACTTCTAACTGGTGCATGACCAAGACGACGATGCTACTTTAACATGGCCTCTGCAGTGCTAGCAGACTGTGACGCTACTGAGTTTCTTTGTGGTGCTTCAAGGAAATACAAGCCACCATGCTCACGGCCACCACCAATTGTCTTCCCTGTCTCCATATCCTTAAAAACACAATGCAATGGATAAAATGTAATACTACAATTATGTGATTTCACAATGGAACTAACTGAAACTAGGTTGTGTGGAAATTGGGGAACATGCAAAACTGATTTGAGGGATAACGCATGATACGCATCGACTGTTCCCTCACCCAAGATTTTAATATGATTGCCATTGGCAACTCTAATCGCCGCAAGGGAAGGTGAGGGTGTGATTGAGATGAACTCGGCACATACCTGTCACATGATTAGTGGCACCTGAATCAACAACCCATGAAGGAGTAGATGAAGATGCTGAAGCCATGTGTGCTATACCACTCAGTGAATAAGATGCCGTGCCTACTGAGTACGACAGAGCCATCCCCTCTAATTCCTTCAAATGATGATTCAATGCTTGAATCTGATCACTCACATTCAGCTCCCCCATATGTTAGTTTCCTCCAAACTAATTTTGCCACTTGAAGATTCAGTTGCAAATGCTGTGTTGAATCTACGTAGTCACCCAATTAGATCCCAACATGTTTATTTGGCATGACTGGTCTTACCATAATGTGTACCTTGTAATTTATCCCTATCCACTCTAGGACCCTAGGTGATCCACCGTGTGGCCGCCGTGGCCAGCACCTCTAACACCACGGCCTCCATCACCCCCATACCAACTAGGTTGGTTATAGCAAATGCAAATCTATCTTGACTCATCACTGGAGTAATGGATTCTACCTTAGTATCACGCCTACCCTCTTCATTTTGTAATAAGGCAAACATTGTTCCACTTGAAGGAAGAGGATCCTGGCTCAACACTTGAGCTCAAACAGTCTCATATTCTAAGTTCAATCGTCCCAGAAGATCATATATCCGTTGTTCCTCTAAATTCCTTTCCTACTCCTTTTCACAAGAAGGATTGAGAGGTTGACATTGACTCAATTCAAACCAAATCCCACTCAATATGGCATAGTATTCACCAAAAGATTTGTCTCCATGTTTGAATTGAGCCAATTCTCTAGTCAGCTGATATATTCTTGCATGATTCTTTTTCCTTGAATAGGCCGTCTCAATTGCTTTCCACAATTCATGTACATTTTTAGAATACCGAAAGCTCTTTGCAATCAAAGCCTTCATAGAGCTCAGGATCCAAGTCATCACCAACATGTACTCTGGTTCCCAATCTTCATACTTTGGATCCTCTTTTGAAGATTCTTTGATACGCCTGTTAATATTCCCTAGGCGTTTGGTTCCACCAATAGCCATCCTTGCAAAATAAGACCATTCTTTATAGTGTTTTTTTTTTCATTGAATAATTCTATTGTAATACGTGTATTAGAGTTGATGTTCCCTGTAGAGTTAAATACACTTTGGGTTCCACTGAAACCTTCTCCTTTAGGGTTAGAAGCATAATTCCCTTCAAGGATGAAAATATATCTCGGCCGCCACGCCACGATGAAATTAGCAGCGTTACATACGTATCGCACTGCTACAAACATGTAGCGGCCACTACGGCCGCCACGCTTCTACAATACCTGGGCTGTATATAAAGGCCCCCCCATCCCCCCCCCCCCAGTGGCCGCCACGCTTCTACAATACCTGGGCTGTATATAAAGGCCCTACCCCCCCGGCCCCAGCATGTTTAAAACACCTCTTCACTGCTGTGGTTGCCTCCAAACTCCAAAGTTTCAAGTTTCAACTCATTTTCAACTACAAGACGGTACAAGTGAGTAACATCAAATTCCAAGGAATCAAACACAAACAAGTGAAACAACTACAAGATCCAAGCCCAAGCTTCCATTCCATTTAGGTATGTTTTCTTTTGGATTTTTTTCTAATCTTTTAACTTTTGAGATCATCTAAGTACTATAAAAAGCTTCCTTGTCTTGTAATATGATGAGATCCATGTTTCCCTTTCATCATGCACACATATTTTTATTTTTATTTTATTTTTCTCTATTTTTATTTTCTGATTTATTTATTTTTTGAAAAAAAAAATTTAATACTCATGGCCAACCCATGAAACCACTTGGAAATTGCTTGTAAATAATAGATCTATGTTTCCCATAGATCAATCCATCACATTTTGAATGTTTGTTGATTTTTCTGTATTTTTTATTTTCGGATTTATTTATTTTTTGAAAAAAAAAATTTTGAATACTCATGGACAACCCATGAAACCACTTGGAAATTGCTTGTAAATGATAGATCTATGTTTCTCATAGATCAATCCATCACATTTTGAATGTTTGTTGATTTTTCTCTATTTTTTATTTTCAGATTTATTTATTTTTTGAAAAAAAAAATTTTTGAATACTCAAGGACAACCCATGAAACCACTTGGAATTTGCTTGTAAATGATAGATCTATGTTTCCCATAGATCAATCCATCACATTTTGAATGTTTGTTGATTTTTCTCTATTTTTTATTTTTGGATTTATTTATTTTTTGAAAAAATTGATACTTTAAGTAATGAAATACCAATTAAATGTCAAGAGAATGATTCCTAAGCGTTATATATATGTTTCCTCTAACATGTTTCTTTTTCTTTTTTTTTTTAATTTTTAACATACTACTTGTTCATATTTATAGCCAGAGCCAGGTATTCAGTCTATCTGTCTTTGCCAATTGATAAGTTAAAATGCCTTGTGATATTGATCTCGCATAGAGCTTTGGTGAGGCAGTTGAGAATAATAGGTTGAAAATCAAATGCAAGTTTTGTGGGAAAGTGACCAATGGGGGCATTACAAGATTCAAGCACCACTTGAGCCACATTTCTGGCAATGTTGCTGGCTATAACGAAGTACCAAGGGAAGTCAGGGAACAAATGAAAGCTTTGATTGGTCAAAAAAAGGCTAGAAAAGTAGAGATAAAAGAAAAGAAGCGGCAAGATGTTGACGCGGCCCGTTATGATGTATTTGGAGATGAATACTTTGATGAGGAGGAAGATGCACAGACGGAGGCTGCACGCCGAGAGTCTTGGAGGGCTCAACAAGAAGAACATGAACGTCGTGCATTTGCTGGAAGCAGATATTATGATGTAGGGGGCTCATCTACTATTATGCCAAGAAGGGGTAAGGGCATTGCGGGGTCCATGCGTAGGGCATTTAGCACCTGGGGACGGGATGTTGATGTAGATATTATCTCTACGGGAAAAGCAGTTCCTTCCCCTGTTGATCCTCTAGAACATAGAAAAAAGGGAGCTAAACAACCAAAAATATCTAGTGTTATGAAAGGGGTAATGAATGCTGCAAGAGATAGATTGGCCAAAGCTACAACAAAATGACTAATTCACAAGAACATACCACCTACAGCAGTAGATTCCTCATATTTCCAGACTATTCTTAATGTTGCTGCCGAGGCTGGGCGGGGTATACAGGCACCCTCCGTGTATGATGTGGGCACTAAATATCTTGAAGAAGAATATACAGAAATAAAGGCTTGGGTGGAAACGTTTAGGCCCATGTGGCAACAAAATGGTGTTACCATCATGTGTGAAGGGTGGACCAGCGACACCCAAAAACAATTAATAAACTTTTTGGTGTATTCAGTTGCTGGGACCATATTTGTGAAGTCCATTGATGCAAGTGAACATAGACGGACAGCCGCATATATGTACTCTTTTATGGATAAAGTTGTAGAGAGTGTGGGAAAGGAGCATATTGTACAGATTGTTACAGATAATGGCGCCAATTTCAAGGCAGCATGTTTGCAATTAATGGAGAAGATGACCCATTTATTCTAGACCCCATGTGCAGCACACTGCATAGATCTCATCTTGGAAGAGATTGGAATGAAGACAAAAGTGGCTTCATTGATCAAGGCATGTAGAGGAATTACAAGATTTATATATGATCATTCCTGGGTTTAAGTTTGATGAAAAGATACACAAATAACCATTCCTTGCTGCGTCTAGGATTAACAAGGTTTGCAACCCATTTTCTGGCTATGGAAAGCCTTGTAAGATTTAAAACGGAGTTCATTCAGATGTTTGCATTAGAAGAATGGCTTCGTTCGAAATGATGCAATGCAACTAGTGGTCCTGGGTTTGAAGTCTCAAACCTGATGAGGGACAATAAATTTTGAAAGAAAGTGAGGAAGATATTAAAGGTTTTTGAGCCTTTAGTTAAAGTGTTGCGGCTTGTAAATGGTGATGACAAGCCGACAATGGGCTTTATATATGAAGCAATGGATCGGGCAAAACGATCCATTATGGAAAATGTTAGATATCATGATAAATATATAAAGATTATTGATGCCCGTTGGAACGATCAGTTGCACCATCCATTGCATGCTGCAGGTAATTAATATATATCTTTGAATTTGATACTCTTTTGTTTTCCTAACTAATGTATTTATTATCTTGTTTGCTCACAGTACATTCTACATATTTATAATGTAGGTTATTTTTTGAATCCCAAATTCTATTACCGCAACGTCGAACTACACGCCGAAGCAATAGATATGGACTTACGTATAGGATTACAGGAGGTATTTAAGAGATTGTTAAATGCAGATGATCAAATTGATACAGTACAAGAGGTGAGTGGGTAGTTAGTTATGAGAATTTAATTATGCTGCCAAGTGCCAATTGCCATACATGCTATATGGGTTTACTGACTTATATCTAATTTTCACATTGTAGATATCTATGTATACACAAAGGAGAGAAACCTTTGCTGACCCTCTTGTGATACAATCGATTGGAAGGATGCCACCTGGTATGACTATGAACAAAAGACCCCACCCAATAGTATTGAATCTTGATTTATTTATCTTAATTGATTAGGAGGACTTGAGGGTTACGAATATCTAATTTTCTTTATTTATTTTTTGCATTTCAGCTAATTGGTGGATGAATTTTGAGAGAGTGCTCCACATCTAAGGAGCGCGGCTGTTTGCATCCTTAGTCAAACTACATCATCTTCCGACTGTGAAAGAAATTGGAGCACTTTCTCTTTGATCCACACGAAGGCCAGGAATCGGCTTACCATGCAGAAACTCAACAAGCTCGTATATTGTCATTACAATCTGAAGTTGAGAAACAGAATTAGGGAGAGAAGGGCAAGGGATGATCCTACTTATTGTCCTATTAATTTAGATCACATATTCAGAGAGGACGATCCCTTACTCCCATGGCTAGCCGAGATAGAGGATCCAGTGCTAAATTCAGATCCAAGGTTTCAGGAAACGGTTCAAGAGTTGATAGATGAGGATATGGGTGAGGCACGGGCATCTGCAGAAGGTCAGCCACCTCAGGGAGAAGGTACCAGTAGGACCAGGAGGAGTGAGAAAGAACCTGCTTCTGAGAAAACTAGTTCCACCACAGTCTCTTCGAGTAACCATGGTGGAGGAGATGGAGGAGATAGTGAGACATGTGGTACTAATGAATATTATCAACATGATGAAGACGATGTCGTTCCTGTAGAGGAAGTACAGGAGTTACCTCCATCTGGAAGATTTGATCCAAGCCGTGGTTATCAACGGCGTCGAAGAGATTCACCACCTGGGGCTGGACGCAGTAATGAGCAAGGAAATATGGGTGGAGATGTTGGAGGACAACAAGCGGCATCATGGACTGATTCGTGGAACCCTAGTTACAGTGGGCAAAGACCCTCACAGTATTTTGACTATTTTCCATATGGTCAAGTACAACAAGGAGAAAAACAGTCTTCAACTTCGGGGTCCTACTCATATGGTGACTATGGTGAAACGCAATATGGTAGATATCCACCTCCACCTCCACCTCCTCCAAGTTTTGATGATGCAGGTGCGGCTGCCTTCTTTGGATTTGTGGATCTCAATTCCCATCAATATCAAATTCAATATGGTGCCAATAGAAATGATAACAATAATGGGGATGAGGATAACCATAGCCCCTTGAATCTTGGTAGACATTCCTTTTGTTGGTGATTAAGGTATTCATATTTCCTTCATTAACTCTCTATTCTTTGTCATTTTAAATTGGTGTTGAACGTTGATCACTTCATAGTTCATTTACTTGATTGAATTTGAACCTTAAATGTTGAAGTATTGATATTTGATTGTTCAATGTTCACTAATGAGTATTGAGTAATAACCTAACTCTAACTCTTAAGTCTTCTTAATTCTTATGCCTTTATTTCATGTTCTAGTTTTTCTTTTTTTTTAGAGCTTTCCATTACTTTTTAAATTAGCATGACTAAGAAATATGAATGCATGTAAAAAAATAAATCATTACTATTATTTTCTATTTATACAGCGATACAGGACCTCATGTATTGAGGGCACCGCTACGCCCCCTTTTCTTACTTACTTTTGCAAAAGAACCACATTTTCTTTCATTTTATAATTTTCTGAATTTTCTGGATTTTTTTCAAATTTTTTTCAAAATTTTTCAAATCGCACCGCTACGCCGCTATGTATCCTCGCTACGCTACGTATCGCCCGCTTCGTAGCGGTTTGGCGGTGGGCCACTACGCTTGCCGCTACTGCTATTTTCATCCTTGGTCCAGGGTATTTTGGTCATTGTACCGGGGATTTCTTGGGGGCAAGAAAGCTGAGATTATATATACAATGTAATATGTAACCATAGACTCAGAAGAGAGTCAAGATGTAATTATATGCAAGGATCAAAATAGAGGTTGCGGCAAGCGTAGCGGTCAGTGGCCAAAAAGCTACGTAGCGGGTGATACGTAGCGGTTGCGGTGATACGTAACGGCATGAATTTCTTAAATGGCCTAAGTTTTTTGAATCTTGTATAGTAACCAAGATTGTGTATTTTTAGTGATTTGAAACCATATAAGGGCAGAGACAACTTTAAAAAAGGCTATTGAGGAGAAAAAATAGCAAAATTAGTATTTAAAACTAAAATTACTTAGCAATACTAAGTTTTAGATCGTAGCGCCGCTATTTTCAAAATAGCGTAACGGCCTCAACCGCTACGGCCGATAATGCGGGTGCTGCGTTATGTAGCGGCTGCTATTTTGAATAATGCTCTGGACCCTGAACCCGGTCATTGGCTAACCCAATGGACCACTCTGGTAAACCGGGACACAAGACATAAACCCAACATTGTGTATGTTTCCTGCTCTGATACCAGCTGTCTTCTTAAACTTAAAGGCAATGAAGATCAATCGAATATTTTAAGGTTTTATGGAGAAGAGAAAGAAAGAAAATAGAAGAGGAGAAGCAAGTATGGCAGTCTAGGTTAGACTCCATCGACCCATCTTTTTTCATCCTAAGAGAAATGCAATATTACATAAAGGTCTTTGTAGTATTCTAAATACATAGAAGCCCTATAAATAAAAATTTATGACCTATTTCTCTACATAAGCACATGCGCTCATAAAAATATCACTATCACAAAAATTTTGGAAGATAGATTTCCCCTTTATGTGAGGTGAATTCTTCTTGATATTAAATATACTCCTTTTTTCTCATTTGAAGTTAAAGAGGATCTTAAACTCTAGGCAAAAACTAGTCCCCAAATTGAGGACCATGGGGAGCTATTGAAGAAGAGAATGTGAACAAAAGAAATGAACCTGACTACGCATCACCTAAGGCCTAGGAGGTGACTGCCCATAACCTGAAATAGATATGGCCGGCTCCACCATAAGTTAATCTTTTTCTCCATTCAAATGGAGAAATAATCTTGCTTTTGGTACTCCCAGAAACTCCTGAAACACCCTCTACACTTCATGAATTTAACAGTCAGGTTGGATGACTTAAAATCATCTCCTCTTTCCACACATTCTTTTTGTCTTGTTCACAATTTAATTGTTATCTTTGAATTTGTATGTTAATGAGCAAATAATTCCACTAACACAGTTATTTCATTTGTACAACTATAGATTCCATGAAAGTGCAACAGTATATCTATGCACTTGCAATTGCAAACATCGTAAGTCTATCCTCATCCACATTCATAGCTACTGATTAGGAAAAAAAAAAGTGACTACTAGCACTCCTCTTGGAGTCTTGAATACCTGCCACAAAACAAGGATTAATGAGGAAGCAAAGTGTGGCAACAGGCATCTAAAATATCGAAATATGGCACACCCTCTGCATCGGAGGAGTTAACCACCTTGGATGGGAAATAATAGATGAATAGAACCAAGCTAGCACCCATACACAACCACTCCAAGAGAACTAGGTTTAACTAAAAATCTGTACGCCAAAACCAAAAGGAGAACCCAGGCCTTGACCGGTGCAATTAATAAGTTGAACGCTGATGCAGAACCCTAGGGTTACCATTTGCATGATATGTGTTGAGGCATGATAAAGATCTCCGTAGAGACTACCACACGAGGATGCACCTCAAAGGGGACAAAATCCACCAAATATTATTAAAATTCTGAACTCTGAGATCCAATCTCTTCAAGGCTCATATAGAAAAGAAAAGAAAAGAAAACTTAGAGACTTAGACTTCTAATCAAACTAGGAAATTCAAGCAAAATTAGAAACTATCCTAATTACAACAAATTAACAAAATTAGAAAGCTTAATCATAATGAAAACTAATTACAGAAATAAAATATTTCTAAACTCCCTTGGGTTCCACACGTGGTCCTTGAGCCCCCTTGCAATAGCTCAATAGCTTTGCATCAAACCCTTAGAAAGAAGGAACTAATCTGAAGGCATCCACAGAATCTGAAGGAATTAGTGGATCCCCTCTCTGCTACATCCGCATCAACAAGAGCAACCATGCCACCCAAAGTTGAATAAATTCCATTTCCACCAACCTCAAACTGAAAATCCAAGGAGACCAATGACTCATCAAAATATACATTTGACCTAGCAGAAAAATCCCTTTTATAGTTGCAAATTACTAATATTAACAGATAAAATCTCCATCCTCCCAAGCCGACAAGGGGAGAAAATCTTGAACCAACATCATTGCCTAGCTCAGCAGTCCACTCCCCCAGCTTTCCTATGACAGGTTCTCCCCAAGCATGTCATAAATGTGGCTGCAAGGCATGCTTGCTAATTTGCACCATCCATACACCGAGCAGGCTGACAAGGTTTCTCAAAGCAATTCTCCAATGTGATCAATCAGTCTAATCCTAAAATTGGGATTGAAACCAGAAAATTGGCTGAAACTCAGATGGAGGTTCAACAAATCTTTTGCCTGCAGGTTTTTATGCCTGAAATGAATCCTACCACTCATTGTATTGAAATCAGAAGACTCATTCGTTTCCATTCATAATAGTTCAAACTGAGAAAGATATGGTTCTATCCAGTCTTGATGCGCTGTCAAAAAATGACCAACTGAATTAGTCAATTTGAAGATACTTTCACTTTGCATTTTTGAGTTTATTATTATCTTTAGAATCCTAGATAAATAAGGATCCTCTCTAAGTAGTTAACTAGTTTCTATATATAGAATCCTCAATTGATAAAGGTAGATGAAAGTTATCTATGTTAGTTATCATTTAGTATTGGATGGCTCAGACTAAGAAGTGGAATGATAAGTTACATCATGTGTGATCATATCCTCCAAAGGCTATATAAATGAATTTTTCCTCTCTTCTCATACACTAAATGAAAATATTGTTCTCCCTATTTTGGTGTCGAACAAAGACGACAAATGTGTTTATGCTAAAAGCTTTATCTGGGAGAGTAATCTTGATTATTCTTCATCTCCATAGCTTCGTAAAAAGTATGGAGAGAAACCTCCTTTGCCTAGATCACTTCTCTCTGCCTTTCATTTTCTCCTTTGAGCTTCTTAGAAATCCTATAGAGCCTATCAAGAATATATATATATATATATATATATAAAATCTTCACCATTTTTTTCCAACCCCTTCGGCTTTTCCTTCTTGAAGGGTCGGGATGTGGAAGACTCCAACACGTGGCTGAAGATCTGTAGCATTCCTGACGGTGAGAAGACTCTGCGGGTCTCCGACGTCCGGATCTTAACGAGATTAGAAGCGTCTCTCATTAAGGGCTCTCATCTCCCTTATATATTGATCCCGAAGAGTCACGCTTGCTAGAGACCTCTTTCGCCAAGAAACCCACATCCCTTACTCCTGATAGGAGTCTACTACGTGGGGATAAGATCCGATATGTGAAGATCCCTATCTTATTCATAACAGATCAAGTCTTTCATTATAGTGGGACTTAGTTCTCCGCTGGCAATTGCCATCTGCTTGATTTGACATGGGACCCATGGCATGCGGGCCATACGATTATGCGACGCTTCCAAAAAAAGGCTTACTTGTTCTCACTCCACACAACACTCACAAGCCTTTACTATTTCTGCCCTTGCTATTTTTAATTGAAGCAACTTATTTTAGAAACCCACATTCATATAAAGTAATCACCACTTTTATGAACCAAAAGTAAAAGCTAGTGTTTGGACTTTGGAGTTAGGAAATTTGAACTCTGAAGAGAATAAGAAATCCCTTTCTCCAAAGCTGTAGGTGTGAGTACGAGCCCAACTTTGCTAGATTCAAAATTATGATCCCAACCACCATGGCTAACAACTTTTCTCAAATTTTCACATGTCCAAGAAAAAAGAACATTGTGCTTCTCAAAGATCATGATTTGATACCACATCATATTGTTGCATACAAATGAACTTCAAAAACTCACAACAGTTTTGAGGCAAAGATGGCGATAGTCCTTTTTTGAAAAGAGAAAAGATGGCGATAGTCCTTTTTTCCTAGGGATAGGCCTCTTCACAGCAAACTAAATTGAGGCAACTCATCCATCAATATCATAGAATGCAGCATATTAATTAGAATGCCAATAGTGGCAATTGAAATTGTGGCCACTCTTGATGATGAAGCATAACCTGAAAGTAGTACAGACCAGAGAACTGTAACAAAATGATTCTCATTCTAACCATTCATTTCATGGTCTCCAAGTCAACACAACAGGACCAAAATTTCAAATGCCCACAATTTGATGCACACAAGGTCTGTGAGATTAGTTGCAGATTTTGCCATTTGGGTCAACCCACATTGTAAAAACTAGCCCTAAAACAAAATCGAGAGAGACTAAAACACCACATGATGAAACCTATTCCTCTACTAGCCAGTAACTACATAGACAACAATAGATGGTGTATAGACATTATAGTCACCTCTTGCCTCTTCAGCTGTTCATTTTCATCCGTCAGTATCTTAATCATGCCTTCAAGCTCCAAATTGTAAGCCTTCAACACAACAGATAAACAAAGTTCACCCCAATTTAACCATCCATACTGTACTCAAGAATCAAGAAAAAAAACAAAGACAACAATGATTGAGAAGCTGTGAGATCACTTCATAGACTGGCAGGATATGCTTATCCATACCAAATGCTCAACACACGTCATACACGTACATTAATCGAAACCGTCCAAATTGTCGGTCAAGGCCCCACTGTAAATGGGCCCACCAATATTTGTCATGACTCATGATCAACAGTTTCACACACCAACCGTGCACTTTATGCCCACCAGAACAAGACAAAGACTGTCTAATCAGTCTAAATCAAAGCCTTTGACCCCCATCCACATTGGGACCCACAACTTAGTTTGATTTAGATTGAGGCGTATACGTGTCTGCATGTGCTGGCTTTACAACTTTGAAACATGCAGGAGTATAAAACCTCATGCTCCTCCAGATCATCAAGTAACTCCAAAAGGCCCAAAAAAATAAAAATTAAAATTAAAAAAATCTATAATCCACATGCACAACAGCCAAAAAATCCCAGAAAAGTTTTTACAACAAAAAAATGGATTTTTACTTCAATGGAGATCAGAAACACTTGACAGTAATTTCTTTTTTTTTTTTCAAATTTATCCCATTCCACCGTCACATAATATTTGATAATTCACATTGAGGTGGATATGGATGGAAGTAGTAAAAATAGATACGAAGAAGTATAAATTCGATAAAAATTTAGCTTAAAATAGATCAGAACAAAAAAAAACGGGAATTCTTACAGCCGACCCAATTATATATTGGGCTTTGATGATAATTATGATGTTGATTTGTATGTTTCATTATTCCATATTACACTATAATGAGGCCAACCCTCTCAAATTTAAAGGGCGTTTATAAAAATAAAAAAATAAGAACCCCTTGTTTAATATTGAAGAGAGAGAGAGAGAGAAAGAGAAGAACCTAACCTGCTTTCTTTCTCTGGATCGAGCAGCGGATTCCCTGTTCTTAATCATCCTCTGATGGTGCTGAGAGACAACGGCATCTTGTACCATCTTCATCTTCTTCTCCTTTGGAGGATTCTCAGGCATGGCTCTATAGATATTGTACTCTTCTTCCCAGAATTCATCATCTCCCATGCCTCCGTACAATCCTTGAATCTCCATCCTTTCTTCTACTTCTACTTCTTCTTCTTCTTCTACTCCTTTCATTACCTTCTCAGCTCGTCTTGTGGTGGTGTTGGTGGTGTTGTTGTTGCTGTGTGGCTTTGGTTATCGGTTTGTACTTTTTTTCACAGACGAAATTAGTAAAAAGCGTGCAAAGCTTCCTCATTCCCACTGATAGTTACTACACA
Source organism: Camphora micrantha (assembly GCA_003546025.1). NCBI lineage: Eukaryota > Viridiplantae > Streptophyta > Magnoliopsida > Laurales > Lauraceae > Camphora > Camphora micrantha. The sequence goes on along the minus strand of QPKB01000006.1, from coordinate 40,277,366 downwards.
TCTGAAACGTACGCTGATGTGAACGTGAGTGGGCCCGAATTGATTGAACTCTGATGGTGGGAAAGAGCGCGGATCATCCCCTGTTCCTAGTTATTACACGGGAATTGTGGAGCACATGCCAGGATCTCCACCCACCGTGGCCCCACCATGGAGGCCCCGTATAGAGATAATCAGGACCATTCAAGATGAATCCCACCCAAGGGATTCAGTATGAGTGGGTTAGTATGAGTGGGTCCTCCTATCCGATCGATAACATGATGGCAATGTGATTAATGATACTAATCAACATCCAATCGTAGCATTGATTTCAGAGATGGAGTTTGGGATCTCGTGGTGGCGCCGTGTAGAAATAATTCAGAGCATTCAAAATATAGTTGTTAATATCGTTTCGGACCTATTTTAACCTTTTATCTAAAATGAAATTTTTTGGCGGATTAGAAATTTAGGCATGACTTTTCGGATTTACATTTTGGAAACATATTTAAAATAATATATATAGAGAAAAAACAAAAAGAATAAAAATTTTATTATGGATTTAATTCATTTTAGTAAAATAATAATATAACGCATTCAATTTAAGTGTTTTTTCTTTCATTTAACCCCCTTCAGTTTTTTTTTTTTTCTTTTAAATATCCTCAAAACCCATTTCAGTCGAAATCTACATTTCGTAAATTTAGGCCTAACTCTAATATTTTGACCATGTCAACCGAAATCAATCGATATTCAAAACGAAAAGTTTTGAGTGCCATTTTGTTTCGGTCACTTGACAGAAACGAAATATATATTAACAATTTCAGCCGAAACAACATGAAATTGATAACTACAGTTCAAGATGAATCCCCTCCTTTGAGCAAATTCAAGCTTAATAGGATTGCATCCCACTATTGGATTGAGTACATGATGAAAATGTGAGTGATGCCACGTTTGGTATGATGCCACGTCAACACTCCAATTAAAGTGGGACCCACTCTGATTAAAGTATCAAGATTTTAATAAAGGGGATAGAATTTATCTTGAATGGTCCACACTATCTCTATTAAGAACCCACGATGAAGTTCCCACGTGCTTGTTTAGGTCATTTACTAATAAAGTATTATAAAGTAAAGGGTCAATTCAATATTAAAAAATAGAAGCAAAATCAAATTAAAATGAACGAAATTTCAAAAACTACATCCTTATAAAAAAATTTAAAAAAAAAAAACTATTCTTTCATACTACTAAATGACAAAAAATAATTTTTTTAAAAAATAAATACTATGCAAATCAACTACCAAAATGCCCCCACCCCCAACATGTGTTACACAGTTCCTATACAATAGCTGTAACAAAGGAATTTGGACTCTCAATCATGTGCTCGACTGTGGTACGTCCCAATCCTATTAAAGTGAAAATGGAGGACATGTCACTCAAGGGGATGAGATCCATCTTTAAATGTCCAAATTATCTTCATGTGGCCCCCACAATAAATTTTCCAGACATTTGTTACATTGAGATCCGAACTCGCAGGCAAAATATCCTGATACATCATTAGTTCTTGGAGGGATGCTATCTGTCCCGGGTTCGGGACAGATAGACTTTTTGTTAGTTCTTGTGCAAACCAAACCAAACAAGGGGATGGCCGTGAATACATCTCTGTTTATTTGCAGGGGATAACAAGCAACAGTAATGGTTGGACATGTCTGTGAATACATCTCTGTTTATTTGCAGGCAACCAGTGCAGTGAAATGGAAATCACAGTGACTGTAGTAGTTTGATTTATTAACCTGCAAACTGTATCCGAAAACTGGCTGGTGAAGCTAAAACCAAAACAAGTGAAATACAAATCCAGGTAATTAACATCAATAACGAAAAATACAGACATAACTTATATCCCCAAGTCCCATCTCAACATTTTGATACATCATAACTCATTCTAATTCTTATGAAGTACATGTGCTCACCATACAATGTCATCAATTACTAAAAATACAGAGATAATTTACACAAGCCAAGCCCCATCTCAAAAGTTATGATACATGCGGGAATCACAGGGAGTTGCTGTGGATAGCAACTCCCGCTCCCATACACCCTACCAGAGATCGATCCCACTGGACCAACTCAGCAAAAAAAAAAAAAAATTTGTTATGGTACATGCATCCCTTCTATTTCTTACAAAATATACAATGTCTCAATACAATGCAGGCATCACACATCTGTGGGAAGAATTAACCACAAAATGGACAGAGTGGTACAAATCAAGGTTGATGCCGAAGTCCCAAATTGTAATCCTGGAGGATTGTTCACCTCTATCAGGTACTGATGGAAACAATGAGCTCCATCACCTGTTCAAGGGCTCTAGAATTGCAAGGACTACTTACCCTCCTTTCCATGTAGAATAGCTGCACATTCAGAGACATTTTTTGAAATCTACTTTGAATATAGAAGGTCATACATTTGTGTTCAGAGAAAGGTCACCAGGCTGTTCTTCAACCTGAGAGGCAGCTCTTTCAACTTCCATCCACCATTCATAATCCTCACCCAAACCTGCCTCATCCTGCTCAAAACCAGACACAGATCAATAAACAAGTGCCACGACAAAAGTATTAACAAAGATGCTCATTCCATGTAGGCATGGAAGCTTCCACATTGAGTGACAAATAACTTGAACAGAGATTAGCAGGCAGCAATGGAGGGTACACGAGCATTTCTGGCAATTTGTGGTAGAACTCAACTGAAGCAATGTGAAGATAATTGATCAAGCGTCCTCAACAGTAATGATATACCAAATGGAAGCAACACTAGGGGAAAGCTTGATAACAGGAGATTTGGAAAATAAAGTTACCAGTTCACTAAAATCAGGTTCTTTTGGCTTGTTTTCAATGTCATCAGCAATTCTTATGGCTTCTAACCACCACCCACCATCCTTCTTGCAGCTGTCAGTAACTCCCTCATCAAATTTAGGGCAACTATGTTGCACATTGTTTTCGCCAACATGAACATCAAGGTTAATGTTCATCACTTCCCTATAGTTCTCATTCCATGTTGAATTAAAGAGAGCCAAGTCATCAGGGATGGTATCCCTCGGTATAGGGCGCAGTGGGGATCGATAACCTGTTGCCATCATTAAGCTCAGAAAATGAAAACAATGTAGAAATTCTAGCGAACAAAAAGCAGCTTTCAGAGGCCTACATATGTAGGTTTAAACTTGTCTATGTGCAGCCACGTGCATATTTGTGCCACAGGTCCACGACATCAGTCAGCTGAGTGACAGTGTGAACGCACCATGGGTCAAAAAGAGGCATGTGACAAGTCAACACATCAGCTCCACCTCTGCCACTATACTGAAAAAATGTAGCTTAAACTGATGTTTTTAAAACCTGGACCAGGACTCAACCAATTTGGAAGGCGAGTTGGTCCAGCTGGTCTGTCAACTGGGTCAATCCACATTACCAGCTATATTTTGTCTGATATCATTTTGTTATTATATATTTTGCAGTTTTATAGCTTTAATGCCAAAATATGTATTTTGTGGCCCAGTGGCAGTTACACTGTGGAATAGATGGGGGCCCAATCAAACCCAGACTGGCCAACAGTCCAAATCAGTCCTGCCAGCAGGATCTTGTGAATTTCAAGGTAATACTTAGAAGTTCAATCAAAGTGCATATTGAAGAACACCTGAAGACTGGACCAGATTGATTCTTGGGGTAGAATCCATACAATGGGATCTAGTGATGGATAACCATGATATATCCGCGCCATACCGGAATGTGAGGCCATAAAGACATGATCTACATGGATCAGTAGGCTTAGAAATGATCAAAGTTAACTCATTTACAAACCTCTGCAATCAGGGTCATAACATTTCTGATAATAGCCAGCCCTTTTGAAGTCAACAATGTACATTACTGAGAAAAGAAAAATATAAATAAAGATTAGGCTGTTTGGGATTTTTAAAACAATGCATTGAGAAAAGAAAAAAATTGAAGACAGATTGTTCAATGACTAGAGCATATCATGAGCAAAACTTTGCAAATAGTGAACCTACTCTACTCATTCCAAGAGATAATCATTCAAGTTCTTGAGAGTTGAGCCTAGTAATTGGAGGTCGACTTCGCCCACCACACAAGAAACCATTTACGTATTGCTGCCTATTCCCCATAAACATGACAGCACATTTATCGAGTTTAAACTGTCCATTTGTTGGGCTCTTCTGTATTGGTCCCTTATGATAAAACCAAGCCAAACACACAATCCTAACAGTCACCGATTCAAGGTATAATCATTAAAAACTCCTGCACTTACTTATAGTAGACTTTACCTGTAGCATGATTTTAAAAAAATCTTGGCTTGTCAACAGTCACTTAGACCACCCGATTGGTTGAGCCTTCTATGATAGCAAATGATAGTAAAACCAAGCACACAATCCTTGCAGTTGAATTTAGCATACAATAGGGGTGAAAATGTTAAAAATAAATAAACAAAGGAATAAAAAAGTAACAGTTCAGTTTCAAAAAGGAAAATGGTATCCACACAATAGAAATGATTCTTCAATTATAAAGGTTTTTTTTTTAAAGTAAACCACCAATATTATCCATGAGATGGATGCTCCAGATTCTTGGCAGTTGTTTTTGAAATATTTTTCAATTATATTTGGTTTAGATACAAAATATGAAACAGCCAACTTTGCAGTTGTTCTTTTTCTTTTCTTTTTTTTTTTTTTTTTTTTCTATGTTTTCCCCCTGACTCTCTAGTATACATTTCTATTCCAAAAAATACTAAGAGAGCAAAAGAAACAAGTTACATCCTTGAGATGATTATTATCAGCTAACTCAGATGCTTAAACTGGAACCACAGATCCAGTATCAGCATTGGATGTATATTTTTCTGGAAGTAGAAATTTCAGGAGTTGGAAACAAAATATTTCAGTAAGTGTTATGCAATTCCCCCAAATTAGTCTTCCTGAATGCAACTTGATGAAGTTTCTGTACCACACTACTCCCTTACTAGGGTAGAATATATCCTGTTTTACAAAGTTCCAAAAGCAGATAGCACCTAACATTTGATAGAACCAGGCATACAGAAGAGAATGTACAAGGGGGCATACATAACTTTAGAACAAGTCCAACAGTAAAAGAAACTTGTAATAAATAGTAGATGTCAGTGCCATTCAGTGTATGTTCAAAATTTTCTTTTCCTTTGAGTTAGATGTGAATACCATTATGAAAATAAGGTGATGCCCAAAGTGTGATCAAAGGCGCATTTGAAAGAGTTAATTAAGGTTTACAGGCATCTTGCAGTATGGATGCATGATATATGCAGGACTGGATTAAATAAATATATATATATATATATATATAAAAGATCAACAATTCATGCATACTGCATATAGACAAGTCAATACTCAACATGGTTACACTAAATTTTATTAGAAGCATAGCCCTTTTTTCCCTTTGAGATTAAATGTTCCATGAAGTTCTTACTGCTATTTTCGTTTTTAAAAAAATCAGTTCTAGAATTGTTGTTGCTCGGCCATCAATGAAAATTGATTTGCAGCCAAGAATATAAGGGAAAAATACATTGTGTTGGTCAAAGCACAAGTTCGGGTTCATCTTTCTTTCTGTTAAGAGATTGGATAACATTTCTTTTACACATTATAACTACAAACCCCAGTGCCTATTATTTTGCAATTACTAAGCCTTGGACATTAATTTTAGATTTTCTGAGCATCAAAACTCACACTGAGGTGAAAATGTCTTTGTTCCACAAATTTCAAATCAGAACTACAACTCAGTTAAAGAAAGGATGTACGGAAAGAACTAATAAAGATAAGCTTTTCAAATCTTTTACTCCATATGTCACTTCATATTTTTTGAGCAGAAAAAAGTGAACACTAAGAAAAGACATTACCATGATTGCTTTTATGTTCCCTGCCAATCCTCTCACAGTATCTATTCCTGGACATGCTGTAAACCATCAAGCCGTACTCTGAGAACCAATACCAAGTCCGAATTCTTCCTAGAAAGTAAAACAATTAATATAACAACAAATGAGAATGTAAGGATAAAAATGATTAAAACCTAAACACATATGCAATAGGGTTTGTGAAATATGAAAACCTCTACATAACCATTCTTGTATTTGTGAAAAGACAGTCTTTTAGAGATATGCAAACTTGCTGACATGGAAATTAAACATTGATTACAAATAGAACACTATTAATTTGTCGCTATGTACTTTTAGAATCAGTTTCAAACCAGACAAACTGCACTATGGCTAAAATCTAAAGAATATAAGGGATTTAGGTTGTTTCCATGAACTGTATGAAAAACCCTAATATAAGAACAAAGGGAAAACATAAGAATATAAATGAAATTGGGAAGAAAAAAAAAAATGACTGCTTTGCTTTGGGTAGGGCGAATTATTAAAATTTTCATAATTTAAAAAACTCTGTTTTCTAAAATTACAAAAGTCCCTGAATGTATATTTACAAAGAAGCCCAACTTTTTTGCTTAATACCATTGGCATTTATCAAATGCTGTACTTAGTGGTGTTCATACACTACTCAGCAATCTAAGATTTCAAATCTGAAGATACAGTCCAAAATCTTAGTTTATTTCGAGCATCACAGTTTTCAAAATCGGAATCGTATCGCAAATTGTTTATACCCATGAATCGAATCAAATCGTGAATCGTAGGATTTTTTATTTTTTTAATAAAAATGAAAAACAATTAAAAATTAAAAGAAAAATAAAAAAGTAATTATTCATAACCATCCATTTTCCCATTTATATCACTATAAATACTATTACAAGAAAGTCTATCATACAATTATATCAAGAACATCATAACATATATTAATATATATAAATGAAATAAATGATGTGCAGCTGTAAACAGTTAAATAAGTTTAATGTATCAATATATATATATATATATTATATTATCTTTAAATCAAAAAATAAAATCCAAATCATCAATCTTACACGGTAGGATAGCTGTTTAAGTTAAGAAAGTATTCATGAAGAAAAAACAAACCAAAATAGATTACAAAGAAGAAGATATAGACAAGCATCATACGGACAATTGAATGCTTTAATTAAATGCATGTTCTTGATCTCATCAAAGCCGCAAAAGATTCTTAGGAGGTTTTGTTAACTATTAAATAACCTTTTAAAAATAAAAGAGATGAAAGAAAGAAAGAATAAAGAAAGAAAAAAAGTAAAAGATTATTAATATTTGACAAAACCAGAACTTTAAGAAGAAGAGAATAAGCTTTGGAATATTGGATCCCTTCAATGGACGATCCTTCCTCCCTTTTATAATCCCATTTAACCTTAATCAAGGCAATTCAATCTTAATACAATCTATCTGTTATGGAAAGAAAGCTGTTACAGTGATTTGAGTATATCCTAAACGTATCTCACATAATGGGTTGATTTGTTACAATGAATGGGCCTAGGGCTGGTGGGCTTTGTGTCACTTGTGTCAACACCCCCCCTCAAATTGATGATGGTCAAACAGCAGCAATTTGCGAATCAAGAACTCATGGCGTGGCCGAGGCAGTCCTTTGGTGAAAATATCCGCAAGTTGGAGTTCACTGCAAACATGTGGAAGACTAATGACCATAGATGAAAATATCGGTATCGGCAGGCGTAGCGGCCCGCCGCCAAACCGATACGAAGCGGGCGATACGTAGCGTATCGGGGATACGTATCGGCGTAGCGGTGCGATTTTAAAAAATCGCCAAAAAAATCTGAAAAAATTCCAGAAAATCCAGAAAATTGTAAAATGAAAGAAAATGTGGTTCTTTTGCAAAAGTAAGTAAGAAAAGGGGGCGTATCGGTGCCCTCAATATATGAGGTCCTGTATCGCTGTATAAATAGAAAATAATAGTAATGATTAGTTTTTTCACATGTATTCATGTTTCTTAGTCATGTTAACTTAAAAAGTAATGAAAAGCTCATTAAAAAAAATTAGAACATGAAATAAAGGCATAAGAAATTCTTAAGAGTTAGGTCATTACTCATTACTCAATACTCATTACTCATTAGTGAACAACTGAACATTGAACAATCAAATATCAATACTTCACTACCTTCAGCATTCAAGGTTTAAATTCAATCAAGTGAATGAACTATAAAGTGATCAACAATCAACATTCCACACCAATTTAGAAATGACAAAGAGAGTATGGGAAACATAGATCTATCATTTACAAGCAATTTCCAAGTGGTTTCATGGGTTGTCCATGAATATTCACATTTTTTTTTCAAAAAATAAATAAATCCGAAAATAAAAAATAGAGAAAAAGCAATAAAAATTCAAAATGTGATGGATTGATCTATGGGAAACATAGATCTATCATTTACAAGCAATTTCCAAGTGGTTTCATGGGTTGTCCATGAATATTCACATTTTTTTTTTCAAAAAAATAAATAAATCCGAAATAAAAAATAGAGAAAAAGCAATAAAAATTCAAAATGTGATGGATTGATCTATGGGAAACATAGATCTATCATTTACAAGCAATTTCCAAGTGGTTTCATGGGTTGTCCATGAATATTCACATTTTTTTTTTCAAAAAATAAATAAATCCGAAAATAAAAAATAGAGAAAAAGCAATAAAAATTCAAAATGTGTTGATTTCATCTATAGAAAAATAAATCTAACAATATGAAGCTATTTTCAAGTTGTTTCATGAGTTTTCCATAAGTGATAATGTTTTTTTTTTTTTTTAAATAACATAAATCCGAAAATAAAAATAACAATATATAAAAAAAAAAACAAAAGATATGCATGTAAGATCAAAAGGAAGCATGAATCTACAATAAAACAACACAATGATGCCATTATGTTGTGATTCATAGTAGTTAGAGAGTGATAAATGAAATGATCATGTCAAAAGTTGAAAAAATAAACCACATATACCTTAATGAAGAATCTTGTTTTGACTTTTGAATCTCTAGATCTCTTTCAATAATGGTTTGTTGGTGATTTGGTGGCAAAATATCTTGAAGAGAGGGATTTGGGAGACATTTGGGACCACAAGGAAGTGAAAAATGGAAACTATAGAGGGGAAGAGAAGAAAGGGAAGGGTAAAAAACCCTAAAAAGTCCAAAGGGGGGGTTTTAAAACCCCCCCCCCACGTGTATGGGCCGATACATACCGTATCGGCCCGTATCGGCCGATACGGTCCCGTATCGGCCGATACGGGTGCGATACGGTATATACGGCCGATAAATTCAAATTATCGTATCGGCCTTGGCCGATACGGCCGATATATCGGCCGATACGCTTCGTATCGGCCGATATTTTCATCTATGCTAATGACCTTGCGATCATATTCATCTCGAATAAAATGACAATCTACCTCAATATGTTTTGTCCGTTTGTGGAAGACTGAATTCTCAGTGATACGGATGGAACTAGTATTGTCTGCATGAAGTGGGGTAGCTGAGGTCTGAGGAAACCCAAGATCTGCAAGTAAGCCACAAAGCCAAAGGATCTCGGAACAGGCAGAGGACATGGCACGATATTCGGATTCAGTGGGAGATATGGAGACCCTTTCTTGCTTTTTGCATTTCCAACAGATGATCGATTCACCCAAATACATACACTAGCCTGTAATGGATCGACGAGTATCCGGGCATCCGACATCAGAATACGCTTGCAGAGTGAGTGGTGTGGCAACTGCAAAAACTAAGCCTCGTGTCCGAGAACCAAGAATGTACCGAATGATCCGTTTGACTGCAACCAGATGGTGATGCCGTGGTGCTGACATGAATTGACTAACAACATTCACAGCATATGAGATGTCAAGTCGAGTGATGGTCAAGTAGACTAGACTCCCGACCAAGCGTCTGTAGGAGGTGGGGTCGGAGAGGAGATCCCCATCAGCTTTCCAGAGTTCCACATTGACCTCTAACGGAGTGTCCACAGGTGGTGCATCCTTTAGGCTAGCAAGATCAATGAGATCAGTAGCATACTTATGTTGATGTAAAAACTGTCCATTCCTAGACTATTGTACCTCAAGACCCAAGAAATATGTTAATGGACCCAGGTCTTTCATATGGAATGCAGCTTGAAGTGATGATTGAAGACTACGGATCATTTTACTGTGAGTGCCTGTGATGATGATGTCATCCACATATACGAGAAGTATGGTGGTAGCTTGAGCAATGTTATTCAGGAACAATGATGGATCATATGGACTTTGAGCAAATCCAAGATGAAGTAGAGTAGAACGAAATTTCTCAAACCAAGCTCTAGGTCCATACAGCGAGCGATGGAGCCGCGCCACCTCGTTTTTAGAAGTAGTACACCATACTCCTGACGCTTGCCAAGTGCCACTAACCGAGCCTCATAATGTGCCGGAGTACCATCAGAATGTAGCTTGATAGAGTAAACCCACTTACAGCCAATGGGTTTGATGGACGGAGGACATCGAACCACATCCCATGTGTGATTCACTTTGAGTGCATCAAGTTCTTCCTGCATGGCCTGCCGCCAATACTCATGTTGCACTGCTTGGGAAAAATGATTAGGAATGTCAACAGAAGACAAAGTAGCAAGTAGGGATGTATGGGTAAACCCAAGTTGATCGGGGGGGTGGGGGAATCCTAGATGAGTGACGAAGGGGAACTGATTGGGAGATGTCTGGAGCAGTAGCTAGGTCAAGTGCCGAGGAAGCTGACAAATCAGGAGGCTCAGGTGCAATCGTATTTTCCCGCCAACGCCTTTCATACACAAGTAAAGGCTTGATAGAGTCCGTAGAAGGAACAGGATTATCACAAAAGTCAGAAACAAGGGAAAGCACAGTAGGATTATCATGATCTAAATGATGTTGGAAAAAATACTTATTTTCAAAAAACACGATATTACGAGAGGTCCTGATACATTTCACCTTAGGATCATAACAGAAAAATCCTTTTTGGTCAGTCGCATAGCTTAGAAAAGTACACTTAGATGATTGAGCAGATAGTTTTATTAGTTCAACGGGGGGGAGGAGAACAAAACATACACACCCAAAAGTATGGAGATGAGAATAAGTAGGATGCTTATGAAATAAACGAAAATAAGGTGTTTCATTCTCTATATGAGGGGATGGTAGTCTATTAATAACATGAACCGCCGTGGACAAAGCTTCAGGCCAAAATTTTGGTGGAACAGATGATTCCAAGAGAAGTGACCTAACAATGTCCAAAAGTGTCTGTTTTTCCTCTCCGACACACCATTTTGTTGTGGTGTATAAGGACATCATTTTTGAGATATGATCCCTTTGTTTTGCAAAAATTTTTGAAACTCATTAGAAACATATTCACCACCAGAATTTGTGTGAAGTGTTTTAATGGATGTGGAGAAGTAATTTTCCACATAAGCTAAGAAAATTTTAAAAGTAACAAACACCTCAGATTTTGAATGCAAGAAATAAATCCATGTAAAGTGACTGTAATCATCAATAAATATAACAAAATACTTAAAATGAGAATGGGATATGACAGGTGCTATACCCCATACATCACTATGAACAAGATCAAAGCATTTCAATGATAATGAGGTACTGATGGGAAAAGGAAGAGTCTTGCTCTTGCTCATTTTACAACTAAAACAATCAAAAGAAGTATCTTTAAGAGAAATTTTATTATCATGAAGCAAACCAGATTGAAACAAAGAAAACAAAGTGCGAGAATGAGGATGGCCTAATCTATTGTGCCATAACTGGCTCTTGTTTAAACTAGAAGCAGAAAATAAAGCAGAGGCAACCAAATTCCTTTCTTGTGTAGAAAGTTGTAGCGGAAAAAGACAGCCACACGTAGGTCCTTTCGCTATCACCTTCCCCGATGCTTGATCCTATATCACACAACCAGAACACGAAAACGAGACAGAGCAATGGTTATCAACTAATTTTCCAACAGATAATAAATCTGTAGATAACTGAGGAGAAAGAAAGACATGACTCAAAAGTAAGGGATGTGAGATCTCACCGATGGCAGTAATGGGTATACTGCCACCATCTGCGGTATTGATTCGGAGATTTCCATCATAAGGCTTTACTTGAGATAAATTATAAGAAGAGTGGGTCATATGATTAGAAGCCCCCGAATTCCATATATCAGGTAGAGTTTGAATGTTTAGGTTTACTTGAGAGACAAAGAGCAGAAAAGGCATTTACTATCATCTGTTGAACCATTTCAAGGGTAAGAGATGATGAAGAAGAAGGCTGAGCAGGCATGACTGTATTGGCAGTAAGACTAACTGTAGAAGATGATGCATCCAGAATTGTCAGATTAGCCTTCTGTGAGGAAAACTGAGCACGGCGTCGACATTCCAAAAGAACATGACCTTTGCGTTTGCAATAAGAGCAGAATTTCTGATTGCATTGAGTAGCGACATGTCCATACTTCTGACAAGAATAGCACTGTACTTTGATCATCTCTATTTTGCTGTTTGGGACGAGCAAGATAGGCAGCAGTTACTGGTCCTGGAGAAATTGCTTGTTGAAGAGTAGCTTGGGTTGTAAGACGTTCCTCGCGAAGAAGCTCTCCTAAGCATGAATCAATAGATGAGGGAGGCACCCTGCTCATCAGATTTGAACGAACTTGTTCAAATTCAGACCTCAGTTTCATCAAGAATTGATCCCGCTGACTAGTGGAATGAATGCCTTCAACCATCACAATCGAAGCATCAGGTAGACTTGAGTAAATGATCTCAGTATAGTTTGTCCATAAGCGAATAAAATGAGAGTAATATTCTTGGATGGACATTGTCCCTTGATTAAACTGAGATAGCTCATGTTCTAAGTGAAACGTATGGCGGAGTTATCCTGTTGATACACCTGTCTGAGATAGTCCCACATTCCTATTGATGTTTTATAGGGCCGGAGGTTCAGAATGTATTGTGGATCCACTGACCCGAGAAACCAAGTCATGATTTGGACATCCTTGGTTTCCCATTTAGATACTGCTTTGACATCCTCGAAAGGTTTAGGATCAGTCCCGTCAACATGTCCCCATAGCTCTTTTCCCTTAAGGTATATTTGAAATTGAAATGCCCATGATGAATAATTTGTCCCATTGAATTTAATCAAGTAAGTTTCACTTTTGTCCTTGATAATCAAGCTAAAAAATTCACTCAAGTTAACCAGCAGAGTACAGTAGAGGGATCAGATCAACTCAGAATGCTTGCAAATAGTGCAGAAATAACAAACAAGCTGTCTGTGAGCTTTTTCACAAAATAAAAGGCCCAGGCGACCTTGATTTGGACTACGGGTTCCCTGCGTGAGGCCCACTGCTTGATCTGAGTGAGAATCAGATCCACAAGGTGCAAGCAGGATCAGTTTATCTTTCCACTGATACAAGATTTATTGAAATCCATCCATAATCCAAGATTTTGTACGGCTGAGATCAAAATTATCTTAGAAAACTGGAAAATCACAAGTTGGTTCAAATGGCCTACCTCTGATCTTGGACAAATGCTAAAAAAATCTCCAGACTTACCAGTAGGGGTGGTCGACCACTGCTGTAGAGATTGCTGAAGATATCATGATGATCGCAGGTGGGCCACTATTGATCATATCACTACAGAAGACTGTTCTGTTTTCAATGAACACAGATCCCTGATCTGGTTGTTGCCAAGGTTACAAATCTTTGATCTGTTTACTTCTGAGACACAAGAATGTGTTTCCCAAGAGTAGCAGTGCTGATTGCAAGTGGGCCACAGTGATCAGACTTCAAGATGTTGATAAAGATCTATGTTAAACATGCACGAACAGCCACAAGCAATGACTGTTATCACCAAGATTCGAAAAGAAATCAAAGATTGATAGCTAGAAGACAGAAGGCTCTGATACCATGACAGAACCAGAACTTTAAGATGAAGAGAATAAGCTTTGAAATATTGGATCCCTTCAATGGACAATCCATCCTCCCTTCTATAATCTCATTTAGCCTTAATCAAGGCAATTCAATCTTAATACAATCTATCTGTTATGGAAAGAAAGCTGTTACAGTGATTTGAGTATATCCTAAACGTTTCCCACATGATAGGTTGATTTGTTACAATGAATGGGCCTGGGGCTGGTGGGCTTTGTGTCACTTGTGTTAGCAATATTAACTTATTGGTTGTAGCTATTCTTGCCTAGCCGAATCACTTGAATTATAAGATTCGATAAAACGAGTATCGAATCGTAGGATTCATACCGGAATCGTAAGATTCATCTGTAAATGGGCTTCATTGGATAGATTCGAATTGTTTTGCTTAAGACTCAGGATACGAATCGTAGGATTTTGGTAACTATGTCGAGCATGACCATGAATGGACGCCATTTTCCCAATAGTTATAGTGGTTAATTATACCAAAATAAGGGTTCAGACTTTATAGCATTCCTATGAATGTTTCCCTGTAGTTATATTGGTTTTATTTACCAAAAAAAGGATTAGAATTAATAGCATCCCTAAGTTAGATCTCTCTCTACACACTACACACATGAAATGGAGCAGACGAAAGCACATAAGCATGAACTAGTAGAACCAAAGAAACATGAACTGAATTCCTTTCTTTCTTTTTTCCGGAGAAAGATGAATTTATAACTCAAAAAACTTTACAGTCTAAGAGGACTATACTGAGACAAAGGCCGAAACATAGGCCAAAGAAACATGACCAGAATTCTCAAAAAACTCCCCAAAAGGTGATGAGGGAGAAATATATTTACTCTATCGAGAGAAAAATGGGATATCTTCAAAAAATAAAAAAAAACAAACAAACAAAAAAACAAACATCCATCAAGATGAATTATCTACCATTCGTTCCAGGAAGACAGCACTTATAACCTTTTCAAGAACTGCTATAGCCCAAAAATGCAATTACAGATTTAGAATCCAATTTATACAGTACCTCCAGACATCAGAATGGATTAAAGTAAAAGAAAAAGCAATAGCCATGGGGCCATTGCCCCCAAACATCAGAATGAATTAAAAAGAAAAATTAACACTTCATCTTTTATTATACTATCAGAATAAGAACGTCTCCATTGTTTCACAAATTGACATGTTGCACGTTGAAAATCCTCTACACAACTACTTTTATTTAAGAAAGGTAACAAAAATCTGATTATTTGGATTGACGACCCTTGATATACCAGATACTCCTAAAAAAAAAATTACGCCCACTGACGCACCCAAGATCAGCGATCGGGTTGATAGATCAATCTCCTAAAGAATTGATCGAATACAAGAGGATTCCACCCACTAGGGCACAAACGGAACCATGAAACAATCCAAAACTCACGTGAGCAACTCAGAGAAATCTGTGTATTAATTGAAAGCATACCTATTACAATAGAGGGCTTCTCTATTTATATTAAGACTACTAAAACAGTAAACTAAAATAGAAATAGAAAACAACTAATTCTCATCAACTAACAAAATAAGAAACAATTGCTAATCAATCCTAAGATAAATTTAGAAAAATTCCACAGTAGCTTTCTCAGCCAATTTGGGCCTGTGGGCTGCACCCAAAGGGCTAGGTTGGATGGTTGGTGGGCCCAGGGCCGACTTCCGTACTGCATCACCTACACTCCAGATTCCCTTGTGCTGATTTTAATCAGTAACGACAAAGATTCATTATTAAAAACACAAAGCAGCTCTGTAGTCAAAGAGACATACATGGAAAAGAAGCAACAAGTCGTAGAAGAAGAGGGAAGGGAACTAGGATTACATTATTGGTCCCACAAACATATGATCTCAATCAAACCCTAGAAGAAGAGGGAAGGAAGCTAGGATTACATTATTGGTCCCACAAACGTATGATCTCTATCAAGGCCCCCCGCCCCCCCGCGCGAACGGGTTGGATAAAACATCCAACATCCACCTCCTCATTAAGTTCTCAAGAAATGTGGAGGGAAAAACACTCCACAACCTTGCAACATTCTTTAATTTTTATACAAAATGAAGCTTTCTCCACCAGCAGTTTTCTTTTTCAGCAACCCAACTTTTGGCAACAGACTAATCACACTCCATTTTCATTATGCTGGAACTAATTAATGCAAATCATCCACCAAACGCTTAGACAGAAAATCCCATTTTACTTTCAAGTAGTACACTTCCTGAAATCCAGTTATCCCCAAGCAGTTGCATTTGTATGATAGACAATACATGGGACAGCTCATGATTTCACAGAGGCCATGTAAGGTGAGTTTCCAGGATGTCAAGTTATCAAGTGGAAGAATAAGCAAAAGGCTTCATTCTCAGGAACAACTATTCAAATCAAACCTTCAGAATAGCCTCCATATGGTCAGCATTCAATAGCAACAGTCACTCAATATGTAATTAGCAATACTGCAGTAACAGTACTCAGAAACAGAAGAAATTGAAAGAACGACAAGGGACTTCAATAGCAGATCATAGGGAGGAAGAAACTTCAATAAAAAAAAGATCTAGAGTTCACATGCAGTCAGCTGGGTATGTTTTTAAGCCCAATTGTCCTTCACTGGAGCCGCAACTGCGGTTTCACCCGCTAAGCAAACAATGAAATTTATTAAAAATAAAACTGGAATGACGAATATACAAACCGACCCACCCAAATCTATACAATTTTCCAAACTAATCCTTACTCAACTGGACTTTCTAACATAGAACTCCGTAATCTCACTAATGATTGTTTCTTAATTGCAATCAAACATGCGCACCAAAAAAAAAAGGCCCAACCATAACTTAGGTATTGTGATTGACTAAAAGGGGACTGCAGGGGCTGTTGACCACAAGGGAGGGACCTGCAAGGTCTCAATATGTTTCGAGTAGGCCCCACAGCGCCTTCTTCGTAATTAAAGAGCCTGCAGAAGTCCCACAGCCCTCAGCTGTGCCTGTTTGGACAGTGAAGCTTCTGCTGGGTCTGACTGGCCTGGTTTCAGTCCAGCTGGGCTAGCCTGGCCTGGCACCCCTCTTGAGCTTGGATCGGGCCTGGCTGGGCTATGATACCCAGAAACAACATGGATATAGCAAGGACACACCATGGATACAATGGGGATATGGATTTTTCACATGGTTCAAAATAACGGCCGTTACCGTTATGTAACGGTAACAGCCGCGACCGCGATGATATTTTGCTCATAACGCTAACGTTAGCGTTATGGGCAAAATATCGCCAAAATAACACCCGTTATGGCCGTTATTTTCAAAATATCGGCCGTTACCGTTATAATGGCCGATATTTTGAAAATATCGGCCGATAGTTTTTTTTTTTTTTTTTTTTTTAAGTTGTGTTTTCACTCCTTTTTCATTTCTTTCTTCTCCAAACCGAGCCTAAGCCTTCCTCTCACTGTGTGTGACCTCTCCGAGCTCTAAAACTCAAGACTTTCTCAAGAATTTGGTGGATTTCTCCGCCAGAAAGAATAAGGAAGTCAAGAGATATTATTTGGCAAGATTTTTGTGACTTTTAAGTTTTTTTCAAGATTGGGCCTCAAAATAGCTTAGAGATGCTTGAGGCTTGTTAGATCTAGAGTTTTGGAGCACCATATTGTAGATTTTAGCACTTTTGTTTTTTTTTTTAATTTATTTATTTAAATCCGAATTTATTTTTTTTTTGTTTGAAAGTTTGTATAAAATACATCTATCTAAGACTTTTATTGAGTTAAATACTTTTATTGTCCTAAAAATCAAGCCAAGGTAAGTTACTATTGTCCAAACTCCACTACTTTAGGTTAGCAAGTTAATTCATTTTGATGTGGTTAATGTTACTTTAAACTTGAAACTTGAAGGCGAGTACACCTTGATGATTGAGTTATTGAGTTGAGAAATGCATAAGCACTAACTCTATTAGTATTATTGCGAGATTATAGACTTTAAATGTTTAACATTATTAGTTTGTCCAAAATTATGATTGCATTATGTAAAATTTATGACATTTCAGCTTATTTCAGTATATAGCGATACAGCCATGATACAGGATGTTATAACTTGAAGGAGACCGTTATTTTGCTTTAAAGTGTGCACTAATGAAAATAAAAATTGTTTTCTATCATTTTATAATATTCTGAATTTTTTGGATACTTTTTCTGATTTTTTTGGGGTCAAATAAAAATTCGCTCAACGATGGACCGCAACGACCGCGAACCGTGACGCGATAACCGCGAATCGCAAAACGATTACCGCGAACCGCGATTTTGAACCAATTTTTACATATAAAATTGAAGTACCAGATGCTATATAATAAGGGTCTTTCTCTTAAAGTATCCAGGTACCATAGAGGCTGGTTCCTGTTACCTGCATGACACAGGATAGACCCATATCCATGGGTCGACTAGGCCCAATAGGCCTAATTTAGAGGATCTTTTCCTTTAGGATCTTTTCTTTAAGTTATTTTCATGTAATGGATTTATTTTCAAATAGGAAATATTTATTTAAGTGTTTGTTTTAACCTTAGCCGTAGATTCTGTTAGTGGCTGAGATTAGATCTAGGATTAGCTTTTTTTTCCTATATAAGCATTGCAATGCCTCTTTGGCTTCTAGACTTTGATTAATGAAAAAGAAAATTTCTCTTTGAGTTCTCTCCTGTGAAAGGAATGGCGTGAAGCCAACGGCATACCTTTGGAAGTGAAGCCCTATTGACTCTATCTTCCCCTACCCACACCACATCGATCCATGCATGGATGCATTCAGTAATCATCCTCATATTTGAAGCATAAAATAAGTAACATGGTTCAACTGACCACTGTTGTCCCCACCCTACCGTGGAAGAGCCTTGGTTACATGTGGAGCTATGTGAATGATGAATTTTTAGAAAGACATGGAGACTATGATGCACAGATACGTCATGAATACGGCAAGGACACGTCGTAGACACGGAAGGGACACGGATTTTACACATAAAAAGTGAAGTATCGGATACGATACGTTGCCCATTTTGAAGTATCCGTGCATCATAGCATGGAGATGACTTACTATCTTTTCCTGTTTTTTATTACTTATAGCTTCCAATTTCTTACAAACTACATGGTGAATAAAAGCAGCTTTATACTTGGTCAGAGTAATGTTGCATACAGGCTGCTTTTGGTATCTTGATGAGAACTCAAACTGAAAGATACTTGGAAGCAATGATATCAGGTGTTACCAAGGTATTTACACTTCATTCAACATGAAACCCAAAGTCAGGTGTTGACAAAGAACGGTTCTAAATCCCAATTTCCGACATGTTCTATCACCCATATGAACATTTAGAGGCAATGAAAAACTTCTCATTGTTCGTAAACGAATATGTAAATAAAAGACAACTACCACCTGATACATTTCCAATAGATGCTATGGACTCCACAAATAAGTCGAGAGCAGGAAACGGTGATTTCCCAGAGAAGTATGCCTCAGGTGGATTATCAGTGCAAGTACGCAATGCAAGCTCTTGGAGAGCTTTAGAACTTTGTTGACTATTAGTGTTGTCCTGATTGAAGAGACCAATTTCCAAACAAAAAGCATTAGTCCATGAAAGATATTAAATACCATGATAAATAAAAAGCTATTGCCAGAGAATGAAAGGAAGAAATTAAAATCATTTTCCTTCACGTTCAACAGCCACTGACACAATGACATAATTATAAAGAAACCTTTGGTCAAAGAGAGTTTTTTTTTTTTTTTATTGGTTACATGACTCGAACCCAGAACATTGTGTCACAAAAACAAACACCTTCCAAACTTTGCCACTAGATCTTTTGAAAAAGCATAGTTGAACATAGAAGGTCATAGTCAAACCAAAAGAGAGGTTTCAGGTACTCCATTTTAGTACATCAACAAGTGGTATATAAGAAATTGAAGTTGAACGTAAAGAATCAAATGAATCCTGCTGAACTGTGGATTGAAATGGCAGATTTTGTATTGAACAGGTTACCAAAGATGTATTTGGTAGGTTTTGTATTGAACAGTTTGCCTCATCTCTTCTATTTGGGGAGCACCTCTAAGTTTAGCTTCTCCACTTATCCCTATTTAGGGCTGTGTTCTATTTCACTCCATAATCTAACATGTGATGTCGAACTACTTCATTTGAGTCCTTACGAGCCTTCTCCTAGTTCATTATACTTGCAACATTGCAATTCTTTGTACAAAGGCAATTCCAATCTTCGCACATGCCCAAATCATCACAACGACATTCCTTCAAATTTCTCTCTGGTAGGAGCCGCTTGTAGTTTTTACTATCATGTTCACGTGATCACTTCTTGCAGATGGATATTCACAGTGAAGCACAATGCTGATAATACTACTGACACATAAACTCAAAGGAATGCGCATTACAAGCAAAAGCATTGTTTCAAGTCATTAATCAATTCAACAAGGATTATATTTTCTTTAGCTGCCAATTTACCATAGCTTCTAGATCAACATAGGTCAAGAATGCCTACCTCCATGGAGATACACACAAAGTGCATATGGTTCATACTCGTGGATCTGTAGTTATAGGCCAAACGAGAAAGATTTCTAAGCTAAAGATATCTATATAGTCTAAAGCAGTCTGCACGTGCTTGGTTTCAAAAGTTCAATGAAGCCCTTTTTATGAGATGACAATAACCGAAGTATGATTGAACTTTCCGAAAAAAAAAAAAAAGATCATTACCTTATTTGATGAAAACAATATAGGTGTTACCATATTGGGTTTGGGTGTTATAGTGCTATTGGGAACAAGTAAAATTGAAGTTCTAAATAGTTATAAGAGAATGATGTTTGACATTTAAGATTCAATACAGCTAAACTTAAGTACTTCCTGGAAATTGAGGTTGCTCGATCTCAAAGGCGCTGACAAAGAAAGAGTGCGTTGGATATTCTAAAAAGAAACTAAACAATTAGGGGCAAAGTCAATTGACATTCCTATGGAAGTTAACCATTGTCCTCATAAAATAAAAGGCTAATCATCATCCTAACTAAAATGTTCAAAAATTAAAAATCTAAAGCACATTTAGAACTCAGGTTCAAGAATTTTGGTATTCAAAACTTAGGTTGGCATCTCAATTATAGGCCTTGAAATGTTGAACTTTATTATTGTCTTGCATGTCAAATATTGCGTTGCATCAGAACAACCAAAGCCGGTTCCCTCCTCAGCCAGGAGTTTCATGTTGAACTTTGATGGAAGTGCTGTGGGCATTCCAGGACATGCTGGTATAGGGGGAATTATTTGGGACCGCTTTTCCTCCCAGCCACTATCTTTTTCGGGGTAACTGGTTTTCACTCTACTAATAATGCGGAAATCCTGGCTCTAAGGATGGTTTTGAGGGAAGCACTTTGCCTTAGTCTACAGGAAATTCAGTTGCAAGGGGATTTAAATGTGTCATCAGATAGGCCTCAGCTAATTGTAGTTTGCCTTGGAATTGGTTGGATGAGGTGGAAGAGGTGATAGATCTTGTGAGATCCCTTAACACTTCTTTTTCCCATGTGCAGGCAAATGAAGCAGCAGATGGTTAAGCAAAAGATGGGGTTTGGCGACAGAATTTGTTTGTTTCTTATGATATTTTATTGTATTCTGTCCTAAATTGCTTTTGCTTTTCTGTGTGCCTTCGTTTTTGGTGGAGGGATTTTCAGTATGGTTCACTAGTACTGTTAAGCCTTTTATAATAAGAGTTACCAAAAAAAAAATTACTCATTAAAATCTACTGAGACCTCAGTTGCCATGTCAGCCAAGCTCTCTCTAATAACTTTTCTTGTTGCTCAAATAATTGTTGTTTTTTTTTAATGGAATTGCTCAAATAATTGTAGAAACTAATAATCATTTTTTTTAAAGAAACTAATCCAACCTGAGATTAAACTAGAATAAATCCACCCATAGAGAATGACTTTACCTGAGAATCAAAGCATAAGATCTTCTTACAATCCAAATCCATTTTGCAAATCAGGAGCCTCTTGCAGTCAACATCCATTCTGCAGATTAAGGATTCCATAAACATTTGCTGCTCACTCTGCAACCATTGGATCAGAGGCGCACAAATTCATATTTACAATGGTAGTCTTGACTTCTAAAGGTTGCATTTTCACAAATGGTGCAATGTTTATATTTAGGGAAGATCGAAAACTAAAAAAAAAAAAACAGGTATTGATGGAACGACAACAATTTTAGCAAATTCCAATTCAGGAGAAAGAGTTAGAAGATGTTGATATAAAGCTTCTATTACATAATCCTCCCATCAAATGATTTTGATGCCAAAAAGATAAAGAGGATCAAAGGATACCACAAAGTTTATAACAGCAAGTTCCTCCAAATAATTTATTGTTTCCAATATATATTGCAGGTTCACATTGAAATTACTAAAGTGAACTAACGTAGATAAGCCTTAATAGGGACCAGTTCATGGGATTATGGAAAAGTAAACAGACAAGTGACGGAAGTGAGAAATCAAGTTCAAAATGTGAACGCACAAGATGCTGGAGGAGAAATAAATCATCATGTATATGAATTTGAAGTATCAATGCAAATTGTTTAAAAGATAGACATTCTGGCCTGACTTAACTCTCTAAGGCCTGAGCAAGTGTCATGCTTGGTTTTGCCACTTGTCTTGTTCATCAAGATCCTTAACATTATGCTTGGTTTAGTTCTTGAAGATCTCATGAAACTGTTTTTCACACAGATCTTTCACAAGTTTAGAGCTATTCTTGGCTGTAACAGGTGCCAAAACTGATTGTCAATCAGAAAACACCAGTACACCACACTTTGCTAAGTTCATCCCAGGAATATCATCAGTTCATAGAACCATATCCTTTCTAACTAGAGCTTGCCAACAACTGCTTCTTGCTCAAAGTAGATTTAGAATTTAGCTAGGCAAGTTTTTATACGTGACTGCCGTTAGTAGTTGTTTGTGCAGTTTTCTATCACCAATTGGTTTTGGGATTACTGGCTAGCAACTCTGTCATGGTATTAGAGCCATAGGTCTTGAGTTAGAAACCATGCATGGCAAAAATGCCCCATGCCGCGTTGTGTGTTTGTGCGGGCGCAAGTGAGCAAGGAAAGAAGGCCCCATTCCGTGTTATAGTCTTGTGCGGGTGTGTGCTTCGGATTCAGGTGGTGTCCCGCCTAAGTGGAGGTGTTAAGTAGTTGTTTGTGCTGTTTCCTATCACCAATTGGTTTTGGGATTACTCGTTAGCAACACAGTCAACTACATCTTTCAGCCCTCCTCTCCTAGCTTGGGACTAGGGCATGGCAAAGAGAAAATGAAACTGCTCAATAGAATTGATTGTCAAATCAGGGCATTGAATGGTCCTTCCCAACACTCAACATGATGCTTCTCAAAGAAGGGGCCATAAGTAAAAGACATTACACAAAAAGGCTATCCAGTAAGGAAGTCAAATGAATAGATTAAAGGCAATGGGAAGGAACCATCAAGCAGGGACCATCAAAAAGGACCACTATTAATCCATTCAAGTGCATCACTAATTAGATGATGAGGAACTTGGCTACCTTAATAGAAATATAGGACAGTTCTCATAATGCTTAATTATACAACAGTCCAGGAATATCTTGCTTACTATTCTTTCTTTACCCCTGTTGGCAACATACATATAAAGACAGCCCTCATATAGCTTACTTGTTGGAGTTCACCCATCTTCATGAGGGTTTTACAGATTCTAAGCTCCTGCCTCCAAAAAAGCAAATCAACACATTGAAGGACTGTTTTGGATGATATCAAGAAATTGTGATATTTCACTAAGAGAATACAGCTCAACAGTAAAAAGTTGTAACTAGCAAAGTAGATCACAACATTTTCAGACAAGAATCAGGAGAATGAGAGATATTAAATCAAACCGGAAAGAAATGGCATACCAGGTTCTTACATTTGAAACGTCCAGTGGGCAGGAGAACAGAGCTCTTCCCTGCTTTGGAAGAGAGAGCTAAACGGAAACAGCGATTTCGAGAATAGACAGCGGTGTCTAGAAAAAGTTGACATGGAAATTCAGGACAGCTTGAGTCTTTTGAAACATACAGCTTGTCAAGTTTTGGATCACTCCCCCGTGCATTGCTTATGCGTGAGCATAGCTAAAAAGATGACATCAAGAAAGCAAGTCAGTGTTACTCTCATTTTGTTGAGATGCTCAAAAGATAAGAGAATAGAGATCCCTAGAAATTTATTCCTAGGAAGCATCATCATCATCATTTTAGCCTCTTAGAAAAAGAAACATTAAGAAATAAAACTAAAAAAAACTATTAATATTTTTTTATTGGTAACATCACTTGAACCTTGCAATAGTGGAAACCTTCCACTGTGCCAGGGGGCTTTATCCCAAAAAACAGAAGAAGAAGAATCATATTGGTCATTCGACTGTGGCTATCCTCACCTAGACAAATCACTTAAATCATGAGGTTCAATTAAACAATTATCAAATCATAAGATTCACACCTAAATCCTAAGATTCAATGGAAATGGAATTTGTTGCATAGATAAGAATCTATTCCGTTTGGATTCAATACAAAACGTAGGGTCCGGGATATGAATCTTAGGGTTTTAACAAAGTTTGGGGGTTGACACTTTTGATTGGTCACATAAGCTGAACCCACAAGCTCAATGTTGCAATAGTGAGCACTTTCATTGTGCCACAGGCTCTTGTCCAAGCCTACTCGACAAAATTGAGAAAATGACCTCTGAACTGCACAGCCCAATGGTACCAAACCAAGGCAACAAGGGTCCAGAACTA
Source organism: Camphora micrantha (assembly GCA_003546025.1). Classification (NCBI taxonomy): domain Eukaryota; kingdom Viridiplantae; phylum Streptophyta; class Magnoliopsida; order Laurales; family Lauraceae; genus Camphora; species Camphora micrantha. The sequence continues at coordinate 40,252,737 of QPKB01000006.1, read as the reverse complement.
GCCAACAAAAAAGGACCTCAAGCAGCATGGGAGCCCAACTGGACCCAGCTATTCCCATGGCTGGGTTAACTAGCCCTAGCTGTCACTTTGGGCCACTGCCAGGGTCACCTGGGTTGGGCCAAGCCACTGGTGCATAAAAAAGGGCCCCCACAGCCTGTGCAATGGGCAGAATTCCTGAGCAAGCTTGCTTGCACAAGCATTGCACATGCAAGCACAGTAATTTATCTTTTTTCATTTGAATTACTTATTAGACTGCTGTTCACAACTGGAGGGACTGAATTTATGTCCTTATTGATGTATGACTGACTAGTTAGGATCTTTTCCAGCGCTACTATTGCTTTAGACTTTTTTTTTTTTTTTTTTTTTTTTTGCATCTAAATGCTGTAAAACTGTAAACAGTTCAACTGTAGATCTGCCTCAATAGGTCAGAACTATATCAATGCCTGTAGGGTTTTTATACGTTTTCCCCCCTTAGGATATCAAAGGACATAGGTTGAAAGAGTAGCATACAGAAGGGATCACTACAGAAGGGGCCAGCTGTTTAAGATGCATTTGACAGTTTTATTGAGTAGTAAAAGTTTAAGTTCTTCCCTCTCACGTGGAACCAGTGAACAGCTGGTTGGCTACAGAAGGGGTCAGCTGTTCAAGATATATTCGACAGTTTTATTGAGGAATAAAAGTTGAAGTTCTTCTTTCTCATGTGGAACCAGTGAACAGCTGGTTGATTGATTCGTATTCGACAGTTTTATTGAGGTATAAAAGTTGAAGTTCTTCCCTCTCATGTGGAACCAGTGAACAGCTGGTTGGTAGATTCTTAATTAAAGAAGAAAAAGTTTTCTCTTTGGTTCTTTGAGGTACTTGAAATATGTTTCTTTGTTACCTTCTTTGGTTCTCTTCTCATCCCCCTTCCCTTAGAGCCTTTTTACACACAATTCTTCACTAAAACCATAAAGTCATAAGGAATTATTTATTTTAACAATAGGAATTTAAGGAAAGGCCCCTTCAGGTTCAGGTGCACATTAGCATTTATCCCATCAGTCTGGAACAAGGAATGGGACGCATTTAATGTAAAATGACAAAAGCTCACATTAGGACAATGCAGAAAACAGAATAAAAGCCCATTGAAGTTTTCCCACAAGTACATATATCTTCAATAAACACACTGATCTTTCCATATAACATTCTAGGCTGTGCAACTAGATGCAAAAATTATGATCACCAATAGTGTAATGTGATCAACCATTAATTAGAAGATAATGAACGCAACTTCATGATACAATGAGAAATAATCAGCATTTACCTCCAGGATCAGTTCAAAGAAAAAGACTCATATTGAGCAATGAACACATACCTCTTGAATAAACGCACCAGCATGCGAGTTGTCCTTGAAGGCAGTCTCTGGTATCCGAATTGTCAAATGTCGTGAAAATTTTTCTACCAAGAAGCAATAATGTAACTCACTAAGTTCCCGAAAAATACACGCTGAAATTTCAGTAACACATAGTGGTTGATACATAGTGGTAGCAAGGATATGCAGCGGCGTAGCAATGTGAATAAAAAAAGTAGTAAAATTTTTTGGAAGAAAATCCAAAATATTGGAAAATGTTAGAATTTGATACTTTTTTTCCTATTGTAACTAAGATAGGGAGGCGTAGCGGTCCCTTTGGTGCACAAAGGTCCCATATAGTTGAATGATTATAAAATAATAGAATTAATCTACTTTCCTATGTATTCATGTTGGTTAGCCAGCCAATACATATTGTGAGACCCAATTGTAATTAATTATGTTTAAGGTAATTATGAATGTTTAGTATCTAATTAAATGGGTTTGAAGGTTAATTAGCTGACTGGTTTGACTCAGGAGAGATTAGACCTAGGTTAGTGTCTTGGAGGACTACTTTGGAATTTTGGTTATTGTGACTGGTGATTTTGGAATTTCAGAAATATGTCAACTTGGGGTCCGTAGGGTAGATAATAGTATTTCGTAAAACTTCTGTGAAGGAACTTTGATTTTCACTTAAAGGTATGTTTGGTTGGACTTCTTTAAAGTCAAAAGTGCTTTATTAAAAGCACATGTTAAAAGCTACTTTTTTTAATCAACTTTTGAGTAGAGAAAGTCGTTTGGCTAGCTCAGTTTTTGCAGGACTTTTTTACAGCAAAGTAATCAAATTTTTTGGTTGTGGCATAAGAAACATTTTAACATAAATAATCAAATAGTATAATAATCATTTAAAAAAGTAGAATTACATAATATACAAACCCTGTGAAAATCATATGATTTTTATCCAAAACATGCTATTTAATCATGAATGTTGTTTGGGTCTTAGAGTTGGTTCAAACTTTAAACTTCAACCAGTAATAGAGCAACTCCATATATATATATATATATATAATTCAATAAACACTAACCTGATTGCAATTATCATTCAATAAACAATCAACTATTAAAAAATTTCAAAAGTCAAATATGCTAAGAATAACAATCAAATTTTATAGTGTAGTTTCTCACCAATTTATCTCATAGATAAAAATAAATAATGCAAAAATGACAATGGATAAAATTCCCAAGAAGCTTACTTAGGAGAATACTCTCTCTCTCTCTCTCTCTCTCTCTCTCTCTCTCTCTCTTCTTCTTTTCTCTCTTTCTCTTTTTTTTTTTTTTTTTTTTTTTTTTTTTGCTTATATACCAAATCCCATGTTTTAAAATGACAGTTTATACAACCAAGAAAGCCATTTAGCAACATGGATATTCTCTCATATTTATTTATTTATTTATTAATTTTTTTGCTTATATACCAAATCCCATGTTTTAAAATGACAGTTTATACAACCAAGAAAGCCATTTAGCAACCTGGATATAAATAATTGTCGCATCACCTCACGTTCCCTACTATCCGGTAACAAGAGAGACAGGGCATCAACAATACCCAACTATCCATCAGGCAATGACAGAGAAACAAGATTTCAAATGTGTGATCTGATAAGGAGCAAGAACTAAGTGTGGCCAAATCAATGGGTGGTAGGAAGAAGACACACAGAGGGGTGAGCTTGACCATTGATAGGGTTCATGGGTAAATAAGTTAAAGAGAGAGGGGATATGGTTTGGCTCTAATTCCACACTAGAGACCGCTGCTGCAAGGCCCATGATGCATCACTCGATTGATTTTTTTCCATGGATTTGTTTAAGATAAAGGCAACGAGATAAAGAAAGTCAGTGGGAATGAGAGCACAGAGAACTAGAGAAGGAATGACGAGAGAGAGAAGGGAGGAAGAAGGAAAAAGAAGGAATGCTAGATGTAAGAGAAGGTCAGAGGAAGGCTATTTTGAGGTGGAAAAGGGAGAGAGAGGGAGGAAAAGTGGATTGTAGATAAGAAGAAATGGGAGAGATGGGGCATAAGACGTTGCTAAGAGGTAGAGAAAGTGAGAAGAAAGAGGAGAGAAAAGATAAACTATGTACCCGCACGTTCCACTCACGATGACTACGTTCCGCCAAAGGCCAAAAGCAACGTGTAAACGCGAAGTCCAGCGAGCTCTGCTTATTCATAAAGTAGTTTTGGGCCTTTTAACTTTTAAAAAGCCCTTTAAGAAGTCAAGTAACCAAACAAGCTTTTGTATGCTTTTGGGCTTTTGAAAAGGCAAAAGCACATAAGGCCCTTTTATTCAGTCCAACCAAATACACCCTAAGTTAAGTGGGGACAGCAAACTTGTAATTATCTCAAAACCCACTTTATAAAAGTAACCTGAGCCTCCATCATTCTCTTTCTTTATGTTGTTTCCTTTCCAAGACAAAACGAGAGCACCCATTCGGCCATGGCTTCCTTCTACAGTTCTTCCTCAATTCTTCACCAAATCCAATTCCGTTCCCCGTACAGTAACTGATCATGTTATAGATGTTCATTTATGTTCTTTATCTGCATAACTTGTGCAAGTATTTATCCTTATGTCATGTTATTTGTACCAGTTATGAGTCTTGCACTGTCAACCTAGAATGGAATCTAGCACTTGACCCTCATGCCCTCTCATGTCATGTCATGTCATGTCAGTTATGGGTAAGTCGAGATGCTCACGTCCGGTACAAGACTAGAAATGGGACTACTCATTGTGATATCATACATGATAAGCTTGCCAGTTAAGGAGTAGTTTTCCCTTCACAATTCTTGCCTGACTCCACGATCATTGCTTGTTAATCTCAACAGACCTGTTTTCTTGAATTCCAGAGTCAACACCACTTAGTTGTTAAGAATCTAACACAGTTGGTGCACTGCTATGATGGATTGGTTACTTGTTACGATTACACGATGTCTGCAGATAGATCCTGCACGGGGTGGAATGTATGCCCCTTGGTACCAATTACACATGTGTCGGCCACACGAATTATGTTATTACCTGGGTACCACTCCTGGCCAGGTATTCCCTCACATCCTCCCTATCACAACTCTATCGAGTACGGGAGGGCTGTGACGATATCCCTTGATACCTTAGCTTATGTGGACCGCCATTTTGCTTAGCATGTTTATGATGATAGCATTTCCCATCTTACACAATTCCTAATTATTATTATTGCATATCTTTTCCTAGTCCCCAGTTGATTGCTATCTTATAACCACTGCCACTGACTCTATGTTTATGCATCATGATATGTCATTTATACTTGTCTACTTGCTGGGTTTCACAATCCTGATGATACTACACTGGTGTTGTAGGTGACAAGCCCGCTACCCACGACTCGAAGGGTAAGGCAGTCCTTGAGCAGGAGCCGAAGGAACTCCATGAATGGTGCTCACACAACAATGTGTAGAGTTGTCGCTTAGTCGCAAATGAGGGCCGTCACATCTTGTTAAACTCATTTTGTATATCTTTTGTAGGGCTGTTGTCCAGTTGTAATTAAACTCAGTAATTATGTTCCAGTTTTAAGATTATAAATGAAGTTTGCATTGCTCAATCCCCTTATCGGTAAGCATTTACATGATTCAGCCTATAAACATGAAGTTGATGGTTTGGTTATGTTTCCGCTGAAGGCTTTTCAAGGTTCGATGAATTTGATATAACCTCACTTTGCAAACTTCAATCCAAATAAGGGTTTAAATTTTAAGGTCCCCATGCCCCGGGTGTAAGATCCCTGACCCTAATTGTGTGATTAGTGTAATTAATTGTAATTATAATTAGTTAGTTTCGTTTAGTGGCTTAGCAAGTCAGTTTTAGTGTTAGGAGTGGGACCAGCAGCTTTCTTAGCATTCAGAGCAAGTTTGCGTGTAGTAGGGGGGCAGTTTGCAATTTTGGGAAACTTTGAGGAGTTCATTGTAATTACTGGATTTCGACAATTTTGGGTGCATTGGGTAGGTCCTATCATGTATGTCATTTTCCATCTAAGGCGCATCATGATCCGGCGGCTTGAGGTTCAACTAATTCCACAAAACGTACTGCCTCATCGCTTCTTATTGAATATATACAAGGGTTCTATAATGAACCTAGAACGGGAATATAGAGATGGCCTGTTGGTGAGGAATCTCACTCCCATCCCTCCCACCAGGGATCGATCCCTGGCGGGAGGTTTGAACTCCTTCCTCCCGGACAGTGAGCCAAAGCCCAAAAAAAAAAAATGAACCTAGAACTAATTTCAACCATCCATCAATTTGAACACCAGCAAAAAAAAAAAAAAAAGGGCTATGCATAACCTGGCTCAGCCACATGGGCCTATACCTAGCTCGACTGGGCTTATCAGGCCTAATGGTCGCTGGACTAGGCCTAATAAAAGCCTGGTGGGTCATGCTTTCTACTCCGACCCACTTCGTGCCTTTTTATGCCCCCTCTTGAGTTCCACATCATGGTTTAAAATATTGCCCAACAAAATGAATCAAGCGAGAAGTTAAACATATCAGCCGACATCACTGGCAATATCATCAGTAACAAACATATTTAAGCCTTCTTTTGCCCATTTTAAGGTTCTTTGGTGTGCAAAACTTTGATCTAGCCTCCTTTCCACCGTATCTGAACATATTTATAACCTAAAAACACGAATCTTGTTTTAATGAGATCTTATAAGTGTTACACGGGCTTCAACTTGAACTAGCTTCATAAAGGGATGCGTATGCTGTCTTTTTGTTTTTCCAGATTATCTTCAACAGATTGGTTTAAAATGGTTGCATTTAATTTAAGCCCTTAAAATCTAATGATTTTTAAGTGCAATTATTTATAGTAATTTAATATAATAACTGATAAGAGTCAAATTATAGTCAAACTAGGGTGAGTGCCAACTCAAGACAGGATTTGTATGTGTGGGGGTTTTGATCATCATACATGGGCCCTGATGCATGGTTAAGACTACAAATATCTTTTAAGGCTTTGAGACTCTAAAATTATGGGGTAGGAGTTAGGACTTGAGATAATCCTGTGAGATTTATTTTTTATCCAATATGAGACATTTCCATCTCCTTATCTCTTTCATTGCCATGCATCTAGGTGGGCCCCACAAAAAGGAAACGCAAAACCAATACCAAGTTGAGTTTATGCTATCATGGGTTTAACAGCTTTAACTAGTGGGCCTATGGTCCGATATTCAGATGATTGAAATGATGGTTTGCACTATGATGGTGTTTTCTAATATATTGATGGAATCACTAACATATTTAATACTTACAAATAATACAACAATATGGGCATACAGAACTTATAAGACTTTGGGAAATCGGTAAATTACTTTATAATGTGCCATGATGAAGAGAAAAATAGATTCTATCTTTTCCAATATTCTGCATTTTTCAGATTCCTATTAGATTTTTTATGACAAAAGAAAATTCATGCCTTGATGGGCTGTAAGGACCGTGGTTGCAACATATTGCCATGACGTATTGGTTTTCAAGGCCGGTTGCAGCATCTACCACTACCACGATTTTGTACCCTGCTCTACATACACTTGAGGTTTCTTTATTGTAGTTGTGGGCCTTGCTACCCATTGTCGCTCTAGTTTGGCACTCAACCAAGTAACACAATCCCACTAGGCTAGATCATTTTGAGCTAACTCATAGAAAGGGTTCACATAGGCCATACTAAATGCAATGGTGAATGATACCCAGATCAGGGTCAAATAATGATCCGCGCCAAATCATCAGAGGTAAGTGTAAAGGGATTGAACATTGGTGGGACCCCTATATGAAAACTAAAATGGGTTGCCAAGTTCTGCAGAAGTTGCCATCTTATATACACATACATACATTACGAAGTGCATTTTTCTTTCATTTCAAAGTCAAGTGTCACACCACTGACGTCGGGAGTGGGTCTTATACCATGGAGTTTAGTTGAGTCCTAGTTGAAGCCTAACATGTTTCCACCCAAACTGGACCCATTGAACTGTATGAGACACTGGTTGTAAGTTATTAAATATATTTGTTGCTAAAATCACATGAAGCCATTAGATATAGAAGTAGATGAGATGGAACACATGATAAATGAGTCAAGCTCCATCAAAAGGAAAAAATAAGGTAAAGAAGATACCTTCAGTAGATGAATCAAGCTCTATAATCCAGTCATAGTTACCCTGGATCGAGTACTTGTCATGCAAGGACTCAAAAATGACCGATATTAAGATTTCAACCATTTCTGCACCATCTTTTCCAGGATTGACTTTCTTATTGAACTCCAAATCGAAGTATAGGTGGCAAGGAAAACCCTGAAAGAATTATAGTCAGAACTTGCAGCAAAAGAAAAGCGATAAATTATATGGTTCTGAGTTCTGATGCAAGGTGTGTTCAGTATCTTGATTTGTCCAGTTCAGTATCTTGATTTGTCCATTCCAAGCAAGCAGTGCCCATATTTCACGTCAAGGTTTGAAAAATCGGAGTCGGGACCTGAACTCGGCTGAGTCACATGATTCGAGTCCGAGTCCCATAGGACCCGACTCGGTATGTGCCAAGTCTTAAACCATGGTTCAGGTATCAAAACCATTAATTTGATAAATTCCATTGTGGATTGCAGATGCCCGAAAAAGCTTCAAGATTGAAAATTATTGCCCTCCAACACTTGGTCTTTGCTCTTAAGCACTGTTGTATTTCCTCTTTAATGTCTATTTGTAGACCAATAGTTGACTGATAGGATCCCACAATTTGGAAAGATTAAGAGCATCCCATCCATACTGGGAACCATCAGTTCAAAAACCATTGCCCTCCAGCACTTGGCCTTTGTTCTTAATCACTGTTGTATTTCCTCTTAAATGTTTATCTGCGGGCCAAAGAGTTAACTAATAGGATCACACAATTTGGAATGATTAGGAGACATCCCCATCCATGCTGGGGCCCATCAATTCAATGGTTTAAATCACAGAAACATTGGGTGGACTTGAACCAAATGGTGCATCAGATCGTAACTCATATATCCTTAAAGGGGAAAAAATTATCAAAAGGATTTACAAAGGATTACTCCGCCATCAAAGGGCCCAGTTGACTAATTCAAAACAGTGCTGAATGGGAAGTAATTCTTTTATATCACCCCAATCAAGAGGATGTAATCATCGTGTAATCACCCCAATAAGGGGATTCACTTACTGTATTTAGAGGAAAATATTCTATAAAGTGAGGTAACCGATCCAAAGGAAAGGCACTCAAATTATTCCAGAATTCTCTTTCTCTTGGCTTTTCTCTTGAGTTGATAGGGATAAGGCTTTGATAATGATGATGATGGTTAGTAGACAGTAATTAGTACAGTCTTGTTATTGTACAGTGTACTTCTATTTATCCAAGTCTAGGGTGCAACAGGGATTATAATTCCACATAAAGCTAAAGGGTTCTTCTGTTATTACTGTTAAGGATAGCATAAACGGCAGGTCTGCATTTACAGTGGCAAATAATGTTTGGTACACATGGGATACACAAAATTGAATTTTCTGGGCCAGCTAGGGTAGTTCTTGTAAGAGCCAACAGAAAATGTATTTTTCAGAACCCAGCAATGTACTATACTTATTATATTCTCTAGAGATTAGATTAGCAATGTAACATCCTGTTTCATTCAGAGATCTTTGTTCGTGCGAAGTTACAGTTGTTATCCTTGATTTCTCTGATTCAGACTGTTTCAACAGTTAAAATGTAAGTTTGATATTGATTAGCAACAAAAGACATGCATTCTATGTATAGAAGTATCTCTCCATGCGAGATATCAACCTTAAAATAAAAAGTCATACTCATAGAGAAGCTTCTGGTGATGATCTCTAGTTCTCTTCTTCTTCTTTTTGTGTGTGTGTGTGTGTCAAGTCTCGTGATCCATATGCTTTTGGGAGAATCAAAAAAGATATGATATAGAGGGCCGCCAGCTCCAACAGACTCAAAAAGAGCAGGATATGAATTGATGGACTCAAATCACCACTTTTGGCAAGACATAAACCAAGATCAAAGGGGCTATGCTTATTGTAACCAATTGCATAATCTTTCTTTAAAGGACAATGCAATTGTGGGAGTCTGGGAGAGCATCAGAGATATTAGAGTAGGTTGGATATGGAATGGATGGGCTCATCTTAGATTAGATTATATTAGATTTAGGTTATATTAGGAATTTAGGATAGTATTATCTTGTGATTAGGTTTCTTTTTATTGTGCTTAAAATTCCTATTAGGGATATGATTAAGAAAACTAATTTAAGTCAAATTCCATTGATTGTATTCTTATAAATAGTCACTAGCAATCTAGCATAATAACCCGTGCTGAGCACAGATATGGCCATTATTGCAATTTAATATTCATGAATTAAGATAAGTAGAGAACTCATATATTTTAGAAAGAAAACAAAAGAATAAGAAGGTTATGAGAGTACCTATTTATATAATCCAATAGCTGTTGGTGGAAAGAGGATAATTGGGGCAGAGAGGGCGTGGTAGAGTTTGGATTGAAATGCAGTTTTTGCAGTAAAAGAGAGAAGTGTGGGTGGTTTTGATAAGGAGATAAAGTGGTAGTTACATGAGTGGGGAGAGAAGATTTAAAACAGTGTAACTTACGGTCAAAATCCCAACTAATAGTCAAAATTAAAGCCCAAACCTCCCTTTTTAATATAGTCTAATTGGCTATTCCCAATAAAATAACGATAGAGATTTGGTAAGATGGAGTCCACTAATTTTCATAGTGACAATAGGGACGATGTCAATTCTCATCCAGCAACATTTGCATATCAAGTGGATCTTTGTTTATGGATTTAGTTGTTTTTCCTATGTATCTTTGTTTCCGAACGGTGCCTCTGTTCTTTGTTTCGTCATTTCTTAGCTTCAGATATTTGACTTTTGTAATTTTTTGTTCTTTTTTTTATGGTAAGATTTGGCTTTTGTATTGTTTACGTTTCTTTAATAAAAATCAGTTACCATTCAAATATATATACATATAGAGAGAGAGCACTAACCTGGATCAATTTGTGCAACTTGCTGTCGTCGGGAGGGGGGGTAGCATCTAACGATGGGACGTGGAGGATCCAATGATCTAGTGGGTTGTATCTTTGTACCAAACTTGGTTCCTACTGATCATCCTAACCCCTTTATCAACGGCCCACAAGTTTCAACGGATTTATATTTTGAAAAAAACAAAAGATCAGTCGGTCCAACAGCCAAGTCCATTTGGATGGTGCAAAACCTAAGGATCCAGTGTAATCCAAGGGAAGTCCTGTGTGTGATCCATTCGGATGGATCATTAGTGGGCCCCATGATTAGGTGGGCACCGTGCACAAGGTGTGCACTTAATCACTCATATATATATATATATATATATACATATTCACTTCCACTTCAGACGCCATTCCTCTACAACAGGAAACAAAAAGAGATCATCACCTCTTGAATGACTTCATAATGATGACGAAATTTAGGGTCCATAATTTTGTACCTGAAACCATAGATTGCATAAGTAGAAAAGACCTCAAAGGGCAATTATGTAAGAAAAATATAGGACAAAATAAAAATAACCTTCTCCAAAACTCCTCATAAGTTGAGACAAGGAACCTTCTTTGTCCATTCAAATGATCTTGATAGCTGAAAACAAGAACTTTGGCATGTGTTTTAGCAAATCTTACTGCCTCATCTTGTTTAGGAAATGTGGCCCACACCTCTTCCCTATATAAACAAGGAAGATCTGTTGGTGCCTATAATAGAAAAGACGGCAAGATATCCCAAATATAAGATAAAGAGAAAATTATGGACTCAGAAAAGGACATGCTAAAGGCTTCACTGCTAGGGTTAAAGGGGGAAAAAAGATTAACCCAACTGCATACCTTAGATTCAAGTCATTTTGTTCTGTAAGATCAACACGAATTTGACGTAATAATCGCAACAAATGTGATGGTCTTTTCCTCGGCACACCATGTGGGGATCCATAGAATACAATTGGTGAGAACTGCTTGCCACTATTAAATTTGATTGCCTTAACTGATGATGTATCAAGCTGAAAAATAGAGATAACGTTAATTCATATGATTTTAAAAGAACTACAAGAAGAAACAAGACATGAAACATCAAAACATAATATCCTATCTTTTTACTTTTTCAGAACAATCAACCAAAACTTGATCAAAACAAGTTAGATAGATCCACGAAGATTCAAACTGGTCAAACATTTAATATACAAGAGTTTCAGGCTGACTTATCATAAAAAAAGAGACAACCACAAAGGGAAAAGTTTCCTATCAACTCTTAGAGAAAAATATTTATATCTATACTACGATCCAATTTACAAAGAAGTGTTAAGATTCAAGCGTGAGGCTTGCAATTTGGGATATTTTAATGAGGTCTATAGAGAAAGGATTAAAGCATGTGAGTGTTCAACTGTAGAAAGGATTAAAGGCATGTGACTAGAGCATTCAAATGTAGGTATGGGTTTTGCCCAATACTCTTAATTTTTAGCTTTTTTCATGTTTTTTCCCTGTCATAATCATAATTTCAACTTCAGGCAGCATGTCCACCGTGTGATTTGGATTTTTTTTTATTTAAACACAGAAAACCTACAGCTTATTTGTTTTTCCTAATAAAGTTGATATTTTGAAAATATTCGAGTGTTTAGACATATAATCATTTATGATAATATTGATCTATATCAATGATGCTCTTCATATAATTGTATTACATTCTATTAATACTAGACAAAAAGCTATAATTTTTCTTAATTTTAATTTTTTTTTAGTACTTTTCATTTTTTTACAAAAATAAAAAAAAAATCCCATGACTTAACACCTTGAATGATTTGTGATTGATCGTACGATTTTGATTTTAAGAACAATGATGATGATGATGATAAACATAAACTGATTCTACATATGTGAAGCATGATGTTCACGCTATTTTGTAATTACGATTTTGCCTTTGAGATTGGGATTCTCCCCACCATAACTGTTCTCATGAAACACTAACTGCATTCTTATGTACAACATTACCCCCTTTCATGTATTTCTCATGAAACAAAACAAACGCATTTAGTTTTTTTCAAATAGTAATTTAATATAATTTCTCCGATCATAGATGACATGGCAGTCCACTCTTTCCACTTAACAAGATGAGAGTCCCTTTGCTCCCCACAATAAGGATCCTTTAGCACCATTTCTACAGAATTCTCTCATGCCATGTTATAAATATGTCGGCATGGTCCAGCTTTGCAATCTAAACCACTCAAAATGACAACCACTGTCATATGGTCTTCGTCGTCCTCATCATCATCATCATCAAAGACTTTCCCCAATTATGTTGGGGTCAGCTACGTGAATTTTGTTTCTCTATTCCAATCTATCCTAAGCCAAATCCTCAGATAAGTTGCACATTTTCAGATATATTTTTTATACCTTCATTCACGTCCTCTTCAATCTACCCCTTCCCTTTGGTGGGCCATCAACCTGCATAGCCAAACATTTCCTTATCAGCGTCATTGTCAGCCTGTGTTAGACATGCCCAAACCATCTCAAACAGGTTCCTCTAATTTTATCCCCCTATTAATGCCACCCCTAAATGCTCTCAAAAGCGTTGTCCTTCCTAGTTTTACTACACATCCACCTCAACATTCTCAGCTCTGTTATATCCATTTTGTGCATATGTTATTTCTTGACTGGCCAACATTCTGCTCCATTGGTCATAGCTAGTCTAATCAATGTCCTCTAAAATTTTCCCTTCAATCATTTTAGTATTCTTCAGTTACAAAGTACTCCGAAAGCAAGTCTTCATTTCAACCATCCTGCTTTTATCCTATGTTTGACATCTTCATCAATCTCCCCATCCTTACTAATTATCGAGCCAAGGTAACAGAAAGAATCTTTTTGTGGTATCTCATAGGCTTCAATTCGTACAGCAGTTTCAGGCTCTTTGTATATGCCCACTGAAGTTACAATCCATACATTTTGGGTCGGCTTATTTAAAGCTTTTGGATTCTAAAGCCTCCTACCATCTCTAGACTTTTGTATTCACACCATCTCTTGATTCATCTACTAGCATTATATCATCTGCCAAACAACAAGCACCAAGGTACCTCCTCTTGAATATGAGCAGTTAACTCATCCATAATCAGTGCAAAGAAATAAGGGTTTAGAGCTTACCCTTATGCAAACCTAGGGTCATTGGGAACTCACTTGTTTCTCCACAAGTAGTTCTCATACTCATTACCACTCATTCATACATATCTTTAATAATTTCAATATAACCTCTTAGAATACTCCTTTTATTTAAAACCCACCAAATTAAATCTCTAAGTACTCTGTTGTAAGTTTTTTCTAGATCGATGAAGACCATATGCAAATTTTTCATCTTCGCTCAATATATGTCCATCAATTGCCTAAGTGAGAAGATAGCTTCCATAGTTGACCTCTCTGGCAGAAAACCAAAATTGATTTTTAGATATCTTGGTCTTCTATCTAAGCCTTTGCTCCATTACCCTCTCTCATACCTTAATAGTATGACTCATAAGTTTAATCCCAAGATAATTGGTATAGTTTTCTATATCTCCTTTGTTCTTGTATATAGGTACTACATCACTTCTTCGCCATTCATCTGGCATTTTCTTTGTCATTAACCACTGTCATATGGTGTTGGGTAAAATTGCAATTCAATAAAAGTTGTCTTATATCAAATTGATCATTTGTAAAACATGTGATTTCACTGCTTTCGTCTTATGTATTTTGTTTGTAATGATGAACTCTATTGTTTTAAATATTCAGTCACAGAAGAGCCTAATGATTGAATGGGTCAAGAATCAAGAAAGGGTGGAAATGGGAAGCATCAGATCTAGTCAGGTTCAACAAGGTCAATAACATGTATGGGTTTAAGAAAACCCTAACTGATTCATTAATCATATTGAATATGAGCAGTTACGATTGACAACAGCTGATTAACTCATGGACACAAAACACATCCAAGTCCACCAAGTTTTGGTATAATTGAAGCAAGCAAAGCTCGACTCTTTCAAACAAACCTAATTGTAACTGTTCCTGTTCCCTGCCAAGTCGCTCTACAGACTGAAACTCAAAATTATGGATGAATTAGTATCTGGTGGGGCGTAGCATCATTATTCATTGCATTGATTAATCAGTATTCACATTAATACGCATGCTCTATCTATGACTAACAGAAAATAAAAATCTAGCCTCGGACATCGGGGAATTCCCTTGCGAATTTTGCAATGCCAATCAAAAGGTTATCCAAGAACTTACTGTTGAGAGATAGAATGGATTCATTTTGTGATTTCAAAAGGTAAAGAGACTGAAGCAACGAGTGGTAGCTCAGTTGGCCAAGGACTATGCGGTTCAAGAAGCGGAGAGGTCTTGTGTTCGACACCTACCCCCGTTAGCCACCTCCCATAGTTTTACCTCAGTGCATGTAGATAGGAGAGTTTGCATGTACCCCTAGGGATTAGTTATCGGTTGTCCAGAATCAAGTGTCCCTCGAGCTCAGGGACAAAAAGGCCCGTGGGTTGGGCTGGGCAGGAGATACCCAGGGTTATCAAAAAAAAAAAAGCAAAGAGACTGTTTTGTAAATATAGAAACATGAGTGCTTTTCTGCAATTTTGGAAAACATGATAATATAAAAAATACAGAGATGGTCCCAGTTTGCTTCTCCTAATTCTCCTTCCTTGCTCTCATTCTTTCTTTCTTATCTTCACCAATCTCACTCATCTAAAAATTCAACTATTAACAACCCATCTATGAACAAGCAATCTACAGCTTCAAGTCTGAGAACTACCAACCAATCCAAAGAAATTAACACCATTCCATCCTAACATAAATCTGTAGAAATCAATCTTAGAATGAAATAAAGGCAACAAATAAATACTCACTTTCTCCATGCAGAGTTGCGCGTCTGCTGCATTATGTTTCGGTTGCTTTGTCGAACTTGCTGATGAGAAATCAGCAGGTGCAGAGGCCTCTCCTTTTGACCCCACATCCATTCGTTTGTCTCGACAAATCTTTTTCCTTTCTTTCATCGCAGACACTGTCATATAATAACCACCAAGCATCGTTAACTGATACATTGCCCATTGTATGTAACTAAATCTAATCCATATTCATTGTTAACGGATCAATTGAAGACAAAAAACTGAAACTTCTATTTCTTAAGATAGTGAGAATCTGAGCCTCCTCAAAGATGAATTTTAAAACCCTAGTATGGAAATGGGATGGAATAAGAGGAGAGAGAAAAATGAAAGAGGGAGAAGAGATTGAGGGTCGTGTTACGAGGAGGTGTGAAACCGCATTTGAAACAATCGAAGAGTCGATCCACATCGTCCCTGTGATCTGAACTCATCTTCTCTCGCTCAACATTCAGGAATCAGGATCGATTTCGATCTCTTTCTCACTTTGTGTTTTTTTTAGGTTGGGTCGATGAATGAATTTGGGCGGGAATGCGGGGGCTTATCAAATAAATGCCCCGTGATTTCTATCATGTGATAATTGTGTCCAATGTCTCTAGTCTCTAGTCTCTAGTCTCTAGTCTAGAGGTGGTCTGGTTGGAACCCGTTTATTAAACAGGTTGGACAGTTTATTAAACAGGTTAGATGCTCATAATCCATATTCCACCCGGTTATTAAACCGGTTAGAAACTCCTAACCCGCACCCGCAACCGCACCCGCACCCGATGAGGGTTAACCCGATCCGACCTACATTAATCCGTAGTAACCCTTTCGGATTTATCCGCATAACTTGCACTCAAACCCTAATAAGTTGATTTATAAAAATGAGATAATATCTAAGAGAATAATTCTTTAACTTTCTAAATCCTATTGGTGCAATTTAAAACATGTCTTAATAGGTAATATGGACAAACTCTATTTGGATTATCATAAGTCTAACGTTAATTTGTTTCGTATAAGATCTTAAATCGTATTTAGGCTCAACTGATGTTGGGTTGAAAATTTAGGCTTAGGCCTGGGTCATAACACCGTAATTCAACATTCTCTCTAACTTATGTCAGCGTAAGGAGAAAATACTGTGGAAACTTAGCATTACCTCAGCTATTACTTGATTATTTTGTTTTATTTATTGTTGTCATATCCATTGTATTTTCTTCATATCCATGGCTTCTTAACGATATTTTCTTAAAGAAAGGGAAAACAAAGAGACAAGGCCGGACTAGGGCACTAAGAAAAGGAAAGGAAAAAAAATTAACATAGCTGTAGACTTTAACATGATGTTAACAAATGCAATTGTGTTGGGAAAAGTGGTGCAGCGAAAAATACCCACTATTGACGGTCTCAACTTTGATGAATGAACACACAATCAAACAATCAGACACATGAACACAGCGATTTACGTGGTTCAGCAATATCGCTTACATCCACGTGGAATAGAAACATCGTCTATTATTCTCGCATCTCAATCTCATCACAATCCAGAGAGTTAGGGTTACAATACATCATTATATATAATCTCCAGCATCCAAGAAAGTCTTTCTTAGCTCTCAAGAAAATCTCATACATAATGACTAAAATACCCTTGACCTTGATCCTCGGTCCTAGCTAACCAAGACGAACCAACTCGACTAAATCGGAATACAAGACAATAAATAACCCTACAATTTGTTGCTATCAACTTAATATGGTATAAAATTATAAGGCCTTTGAGACTTAAGAGTGAGAGCCTTGTAAGGGATATGGAAACAATTATATTTTTGGAATAAGTTGCATGAACAAATCGGGATATGTAAAAGGAGAGGTTTTTCTTCTTCTTTTTTTTTTCAATGAAAATGCCTACATATGAATATTTGTTTGCTTGAACTCATTTTTGTATGTAAATGATTTGTATAAGTTTTGTGTAAATGACCCACTTCTAGTGAAAATCTTACACCTGAAAGCCTAGTAAAACAACATACTGAGAGGCAAGGGATCCATATTCATTAGTTCCCACGCCCCCCCAACATTTTACATGTGCATTGGCCTTATCAAATGAGCCCATGTGTTTGCGTATAATTGGATGCATGAGAATTCATTGTAAAATCGGGATGTAATGGATTAAAATCTACCTATTTATTTATATGGAATTGAAATACATAGGAAGTTCCCACAAAAAGAAAAAGAAAAAAGAAATACATTGGAAGTAATAAATCTAAATAAGGCTTATTTGTTTGCATGGAATTTTAATAATAGAAATTCACTGTCAAATAGGTTTGTTTGCTTACATGGAACCTGAATGCATAGGAATTCATCATTGGAGTGAGCCTATTTAGTTGCATGGAATTGGAAAGCACATGAAATAATTGATTCACATGGGATCAGAATACAGAAGACCTAATTAATTCAAATCGGCCTTTTAGTTTGCATCTGGGCATGTTTATTTGCATGGAATATATATATGTAGATAAAAGAAATATTCAAATTTATTTCTTATAATAAAAAAATTAATTCTCATCAATTTTCAATATACATTTACACAATTTTACCAAAAAAAAAAAACACACACACACATTTACAAGATGCATCCACTTTTCACTTTTGTGTCTCAGGAGAAACAACAAATCAAAATCTTGGGTGTCTCACTCATAGGATGATCAACCTATTGAAAATTGAGTAGTGCTACTTGGACAAATTTTTTTGGACAGAATTTTGAACAAACCCTATGGTATTCCTTGAATATCATAGGGGATATTCAAGACATACCATAGGGTTTGTCCAAAATTCTGCCTAAAAAATTTGTCCAAGTAGACTTTTTTTTTAAAATTTCTAGCCGCTCAAAATCAAACTTTGGAAAAGAACCATTGAAGAGCAAGATTCGAGAAGAAAGAGTTTGAGGTGAATGAAAATACCACCCACCTGCTAATAAACAAGGGTGCCTGGTCACCGAAAGATCACAGCACCAAACAAAACCATCTTAGGAAAAGCAATTACAATCTACAACAAACAAGAACTAACATCTGCAACTTATGCTGGCCGGCATCATGACTTGAATCGTTTGCCATTTTTGTTGCATGCAAGTCAATATCTATGTCACTCATTTACAATTAAAAGTGACATAAACTTACATATAAGTACTAACTCAACTGCATACTGCATGACTAACCCTTCCCCAGATGCACTGATCCCAGTAAAAAAAACAAGATTGATTCATTGCATGCGAAGGTTTCTCTCCAGCGTCTCATATTTTTTAAGGACCCATGCAATTTTTATTTTTTTATTTTTTTCAGTTCTGTTCCCTACCCAGCTTTTTAAATATTTTTAGGGCTTGCTTGTGTAATACTGTGGAAGAAGAGTAAACACTCACCTAGAAACACAAATACACGCAAATAAAGAAAAGACCACAGGAAATATCAACAGGCCTTACCTTTCCATGTCCGCATCGAACAGGCCTGCACATGACCCAAATGGAGAATTTTCTCATACGAGTGGACTTGTATTATATATCCCCCAAAATACACGGAGTGTACTGGGACCCACCTTTGATATGTGCTTTTCATGCACTGTGTCCTTTTTGCCATGATCCAGCTCTTAATACTATGCTCATCTTACATTTACTTACTATTGGATTGAATGTCAAATAAATGCATGTTCCGTTAAATTGGCCATTAAATTTTAAGACTATAAAATCTAAGGCAAAGATAATATGATGGGGCAGGCTTTTTGGATGACTTCCATCCAACCATAAAGAGAACTTGCCATCAAGCTTGTGCCCCATTGATATGAATGCATCCGATTAAGTGGGACCTATATGAGCTGATGATATGCAGTATACTTATAAAAGAAGATTTTTATTTTTTTTAAGGGCACATGCACTTCTCTTTTTGAATGCATAGAGGCCTTCTCTAATCCCTACATTCACAGGCTGGGCTGCTGGGTTGATTTTCATCCAGGAGGAAGCCTGCAGGCGTCTGCAGATATAAAAACATGGTAGATTCTATAATTTTGACAGTGACTTTCTTCGCTTTGGATTTTATAGAAGAAATCGGTGACAGGACAATTTGGTGTTTAGTGTTAAGACAGTTAATAGAGGGATTATAACTATTTTTTAATAGTTTCTTGGGCGGAGTCCATCCCTCAACACTCTCTTTCTGATGGAACCTGATGGGCCAACTATTGGCGATGCATATTTTTTTGCACAACGTTGAATCGTTCCTCCAAATATTCATACTCGCGATATTCGCGACTGGTTCACTCAGATGCCATATTTAATTTCCTTAGTTAACTATTATATTAAGTTCTCTTAGTTGACCATTCATATCAAAAACCTTAATAACTTATCAGTGGATGGAGAATAAATGCTTACCATTTGGAATTAAAAAGTGTGCACATTGAAGGATTATTATATTTTTCCTTTTGGCCTGCGTACGTTGATGAAGTTATGAAGTGCCAGTAGACGAGAATATTTTAGAGGCCATGCTTAAAGAGAATCTGGAATCCATCCCACCTCCATCAATACCATTAGGGCCGGCTCAAAGACAATTTGACGCTTGAAGCAAAAATCCTAAATGAGGCATTTTTTATTTTTTAATATTGTTATAAATGTTTTATTTAAAATCTGTTTTTCTCGCTTTTTGTTATGCAAAACCAATAATTAAGTTAGTTGTTTTTTATTTTATTTATTTGAAAAGATTGCAGTTGCTATTATGGAGCCTTATGTTTTGCTATTAGTAATTAAGTCTCTTGACTAATAAGGCTTAACTCTTGGTTGCTATTATGGAGCCTTATGTTTTGCTATTAGTAATTAAGTCACGGCTCTCTTGGAAGCTAATAAGGGCATGTTTGGCACTTAACTAGTTAAAGTGAAGTGAAGTGAATGCAGACAAGAAATGACAAGGGTTCATATCAAAAGTACAAATTTTCAAATTCCCTCCGAATTTTTTAAAAAAAGTCAAAAAAGCAACCTCCTTTCTCCACTAAAAAACAAAAAAAAAAAAAAAAAAAAAAAAAAACCTCCACTTTTCTATACAAAAAGTCAAAAAGATTCCATACCAAACAACTAAAAACAAAACACCATCATAACATCTTAAATTTTATTCTTTCTTGATTTGATACTTCACCTCGCCATACTTCAATTTACCATATATCTAAAAAGGCCCAAAAGCTTCAAGCATTGGTCAAACCATTTTAAAGCGGAAAGAGAGAGGCAAAAAAATATATAGAGAGAGAGAGATAGAAAGGGCCGTAGACAAGAAATGGAATGATACTTTTAGGGAGAAATAAAGGGAGAATTAATTTGGCAAGAAGAAATGAAGATCTTGATTATATATTATCAAGAAAAAGTTATAATAGGGCCTGCTGTTTTTAGAGAGAAATAAAAGGACGCCTGTTGTTGTTTTGGACTTTAAAAATATGCCGGTTGTTATTACGGGGACTTAGAGCATCTCCAACAGATGCTGCATTTGGCCACATAAGCCTCTAACGGCTCAAAAAAAAGTTATGCACATGCTCCAAGAGAGGAGTTGTTTCCTTGCTAGCAAAAGGCATGGCAACAGATATGCCAAAAAAGGCATGGCAAAAGTCACATGTCATTTTATTTTTTTTAATTAAATAATGATTGAAAGAAGCAAATGAAAGAGCCGTTGGAGCATGTGCAGAACTTTTTCACTCATTGGACATGTTTGAGTCGTTGGACGTTTTTTTAAGCCATCAACGGTCACCTGCCATTTTTTCACTTGTTGCAAAAAAAAAATTTTACTGTTTGAAATTTTTGATTATATTAATTTGAGAAATCTTTGGAGCTGAGATATCTATAAATAAGGAGTGTTTGAAGTCCTTTTTTTTCTCATTCACACTATGGATTCTCAATTCTCTCAATTTCTTAATTTTTTTACCCAATATTCACAATATTTCGGTGAGGCTTCCGAACTCCCTACTGATGATGCCCCAAAGAAAAAGGGTGTTGGTCAAGGTGCCGGCTTCAATATAGAAGAAGACCGTCTTCTCATCGGTTCGTGGTTGAACACCAGTCTGGATGCTGTGCATCGAAACGAGCAGAAACTTGGGGCTTTTTGGGAAAGAGTGGGAGAATACTATCACAACAATAAACAATTTCCCAGTGATCGAACAGACAAAATGTTGTCACAACGATGGCAAAAGATTCAAGCTTCTGTCAACAAATTTTGTGGATGTCTTGCCACAATTATTTCCAGAAATCAAAGTGGCACGAATGAACAAGATAAGGTAAAATTATATATATATATATATATATATATTTTCTCTGTGTGTGTGTATGTGTGAGGAATTTTTTTTAATGCTTAATTTGAGCTTACATTTAATTTTCAGATTGCAAAAGCAAAAAAAATTTACGAACATCTATATGGATCACGATTCACCTTGGACCATGCTTGGATCTTGTTGAGGCACCAACCAAAGTGGATACAACTGCAGCAACAAGTACTAGAGAAGACATCCGTAAAAAGAGCAAAATCTTCAACTTCTGGCTAATCATCATCTTCTAATCCAAGCACTCCCATAAATATTGAGGAGGATGAGACAATTAACAGTGCTTATGATCCTATGACCAGACCACCAGGCAGAAAGGCTGAGAAAAGAAAGATGAAGCAAACCACTATTAACGAGCCCACACCTGTTGCAGATCTCATCCAAAAAATGATAGATGACAAAAAGGAAAGAGATGAAAAAAAATTAGAACTTCTTAAGCAAAAAATCGAGCAAGATGAGAAGAAGGTGAAATTAAAGAAAATACAGATGGAGATGGAGATCATGAGTATGGATACGTCCAATATGTTTGAGGAGCAACAACAATACTATGCTCAAAAAAGACTTGAAATTCGGATAGGAGGGTTAGATGGTGGTTTTTGAATTGTATTTTATTTTAGAATTAATGTGCATTTTTTAAAGTTTGTTTATTATTGTTTGTTTGTTTAAATATAATGTTGTACTTCAATTTTATAAAGTTGTCATTTCACTAGCAATTTTATAAAGTTGTCATTTCACTAGCCATTTTATAGCCGTTGGAGAAAACTAGCCGTTTTATAGCCGTTGGAGAAAACTAGCCGTTGGAATATTTCATATATATAAACCATTATGGAAAAAAAATTCTTTACACCTAAACTTCATACTTCTCTTCATCTCAAAATAAGAAAATCTTTGGTTCATCAATTCGGAGATGTCTCAAAATCATACTGACTCCTCTTCTGACATGACGGATGAGCTATGGCATACCGTCATAAATTCCGATTCAGATGAAGAGTTACAGATGTTGTGTAGGGCTGCTCTAGAAGAAGAAAGTGAAAACTTACGAAGGAGAACGAGAGTGCATCGTGGTTCTATTCAAGGTCACGCAGTCATCCACAGAGGACGAATCTCAAGACATCACAGGCTTTACAATGACTACTTCAGTGAAAACCCTGTCTACACTCCCTCTCAATTTCGAAGGAGGTTTCGAATGTGCAAACCTCTTTTTCTTCTAATTGTAAATGCAGTGGAGGTTCATGACCCATACTTTCAATAAAAAAGAAACTGTGCAGGCAGTTTTGGTTTATCAGCTCTTCAAAAGGTTACAGTTGCAGTGATGATGCTTGCTTATGGAGTTGCGGCAGATGTTGTGGACGATTACGTGAGGATTGCTGAAAGTACCTCTATAGAATCATTGAAAAAGTTTGCTCAAGCGATCATTGATGTTTTCGGCAATGAGTACTTGAGAACACCAAATAGTGCTGACATTTGTAGATTATTATCAGAAGGTGAGAGATGCGGGTTTCCTGGGATGCTAGGTAGCATAGACCGTATGCACTGGAAGTGGAAGAACTGTCCAGTTGCGTGGAAGGGCATGTATGCTCGTGGAGACCACCGTGAGCCTTCTTTGATACTTGAAGCCGTGGCATCATATGATCTTTGGATATAACATGCTTTTTTTGGACTACTGGGATCGCATAATGATATCAATGTGTTGGATCGATCTCCTATATTTACCGACCTCGGCGAAGGCCGAACTCCTCCGACCAACTACTCAATCAATGGTCATGAATATACAACTGGCTACTATCTTGCGGATGGCATATATCCATCGTGGGCGACATTTGTAAAAACAATTCCATGTCCTAATGGGCCAAAAGCCACAAATTTTGCTGCAGCTCAAGAGTCTGCAAGGAAGGATGTGGAGCGTGCGTTTGGAGTGCTACATGCACGTTTTTCAATTGTTCGTGGGCCTGCTCGTTTCTGGGATCGTCAAACACTTCAGCATATAATGAAGGCATGCATCATAATGCATAATATGATTATCGAAGATGAATGCGATCAAAGTCTTCCACCCAATTACCATGCACGAGAGGGTAAATGCAGTCACCTTCCTGTGTCACGTGACCACACTGCGGAATTTCAGAATTTCATTTAAAACCACTTGCGTATTCGTGACAAGAGAACACATTCTCAACTCCAAGCCGATCTGGTGGAACACCTGTGGCATTTCCAAGGTCGATATGAAAAAGCTTGTGATTGTCTATAATATTATGTAATTTGATTTTACCTTTTCAATGTAAAATGGGATTCAATTACAATTTGTGCATTTTTTATTTTTTAATAACTTATTACTTTAATAACAGTTAAACCGTACCAAATCCCATTAAATATAAATAAGATATATGTAATAAAGCAAATGAGGATTAAATAAAAAAAGAATAAAATAATAATTTGACATCTCTCTTGGAGTTGCCAAAGTGAGATGCCAAATTTACATATGCCTTTTTTGCCACATAAGCCTTTATTTTAAAAATGACATATGGAGAAATGAAGTATCTGTTGGAAATGCTCTTATGTTTTGCTTTTTTGGAGCAAAAAAGCAAGGGGCTTTCCTTGCTTGATGGTAAAGCCAGCCCTGAATGCCATCTCCTATCTCCTTACTACAAAAATTATATTCTAACCCATGGTACAGACCCTGCTCTCAGCGTGTCATGACTTACGTTAACTGATCAAACCAACACATATCAACAACACCATGAATAAATACATTAGTATTACAACAACTTCTCTCATCCCAGTATCTCATTATCTGTGTGTGTGTGTGGGTGTGGGTGTGTGCTACTTGTTGAAATGGCAGGGGAGGATGAGCAATGCTGCAAGGCCATGTTCTGGGTGTATCTCCTCATCTGCATTGCGCTCGTCGTGTTTGCAGGCAACGTGTCGGGTCTCACCATAGGGCTCATGTCTATCAGCCTCGTCGATCTTGAAGTTCTAATCAAAGCTGGCCAACCCCAAGACCGCCGAAATGCTGGTACTCATTCCTCTCTCATCATACCACATCCCACTCTACATGAGTCTCTTTCGTTTCTTGCCAATTTTATACACAGTCACTTTCTTTTCTTGCCAACTTTATATTGGCTTTTCTGTTTAAACAAGAAGAGTTTGGAAAGAAAGGAGATTAGTTTGGGGATTTTTATGGTTTAGTCCCTTTTAAATAGTTTCTATGATATCGTGACTCATGATATATATATATATATATATATATATATATATATATATTATGGAATTCATCATTTGTTTTTTAAATACAACAACAAAATATAGTAAGGAAAATGTGATATTATCTTTCACCATAGCTTGATTTTGAAAACAAAATTTTCAAAATACCAATGTTATCGTGGGATTTTAATTTTTAAAGGTGGAAAAACCCATGATTTTGTGAGTCATGATATCATGGGATCATGATATTCTTCAGCATGCTTAACCTCGGAGTTCTTGTGGAATTCGAGGTCGTATGGTTTTAAAATGCTTCATATTAAGTTAAGACAAGATTTGACTTATAAGCATATGGTCAGGATTTGGATAATTCTTATGTGGGACATGGACAAAGCCTCACAATGCTAACCGAAGCACTCCACCCTTCTCCTGTGCAGATCGCGCCTCTTGGCTAAAAGGATCACTTGACCTAGTCTTGCCTCGACGGAGTGCTCCCAAGTTGGAATCTCACACTATTGGTGCACCATTCCTAACAGCTGGACTCCCCACTATGTTTTTTAGCCTTGGCTATTTGTGGCCAAATTTTTTTTTTTTTTTCTCTTTTTGTGACCCAATAAAATTTTATTGTTAGAAAAAAACCAATATGATCGCGTTTCAATAAAAGTAGGCGAGTACATGCAAAAAAGAGTAGTTATTTTGAGTGCATGGTTTGGTCTTTTCATCTTCTTTATCGTACCTTTCTTAAGTCTTTAATATATTTTACCATTACCGATAAAAAAAAAAATTTTAGATGAGGGCTCGAGTGATGGGTTATATCTTGGAT